>JAVKPL010011763.1:0-52636 GCA_032173675.1 Gastrolobium villosum | reverse complement strand
GAAAAATATTAGACAATAGCTTCGGAATAAACGAACAAATTTAGCACCTCTTGTAATCATGACAATTAGAAGTTAGAACTTTGGAATCTTAGTATCCCTACTCGCGTCCTTAAGTCAACTTTATAGTTAGAGTTAATTAGAAGTATCTCTTAAACCCGAAGCCCTAGACAAAAGCACTACTCATCAGTCCAATCCCTTTTCCGCAAGATAGTGGTAAATACTGTGCTGTTAACTTAATTGATGCCGTTAAGTTTATACTTCAATAGTGATGGACTAAGATCTCTAAAAACATTTGCTGAACGTTTGTTTGTGATGAACCTCTGTGAATTTGCAAAGACCCTTCTACATTATAAAATTGGAATCTGATGTGTCCTGTTATATTTACTTAATTTTCTGTAGACTATTAAATTGTGAAAGTCTGTTCCTGATGTTTGTCAAGTCAGGTAATTAGCTGTGAAGTGTTTATTAAATTGAAACTTCTTTATAGGTAAGGATTAAATAGGAGATAGGCGAAATTATAATCTGTAACATGTAAATTGCATAGATAAAATGAGTATAGTGAAGGTCACAGTTAATTAGTTTTCTGTCTATACAAGTAGTAGGCAGCTAGATCCGATTGTTTTAAAATTTGTCTAATTAGGGATTGTAAAATTTTGTTTGTATCAATTGTGAAATAATCTGACGAACCAAACTGCTGACTCTCAGCTTAGAATGCATAAAATTTTAGGGTCACCTTGTAGGTAATTACATGTATTTTCAGTAGAGTAAGTATAGCAGGTGGGCAAATAAGAGAAATGGCATGCTATTGAAGTGGACACACGTAATGAACAAGAAATGTAAATAAAAACATTGAAAGATAATCAATGGTATGCTGGCATGGGACCGGGTTCACATCTTGTTTGAGCACTAGAATAGAATTTCTTTAAGCCTTAAAGGAGAGCATGAAAGTAGAAGACACAAGTGGATGTTTATTTTCAGTCAACCATCAAATATAGAATTTATACAGTAAGAATTACTGTGCAAATAGATGTGTTTAGTTGCTAGCTAAGTATGTAATAAAGACTTGAGCCTCATTATGATTTATGGATAACTAGAGTTCATTGGTCGGTTTTACTTCATCTTTATTGTAGTATGGCCTTTGGACCTTGTGTAAGAGGAAAATAGAAATTGTTTGTTATGATTAAGCTTAGGAAAGATATTAGTCCCTAACTGGCAAGTAAAATTTTGTTATATATTGTCTAATGAATATGTATAGTGCAATTGGCTTGTAATACTTTGAATTAATTGATGACTTTGATAGATGCCTAGCGAAATGTGATGTTAGGTCTGGCATGAATATAATTGTGTTTAGTATCCGACTTAAGTAGTTTCGGAATGGTAGGACGAAGTTTGGGGACAAACTTCAAATTTGGTGGGGAGAGTGTAACATCCCGCATGATTAGGAAATTACATAACTTGCATTTAGGGGTAAAGCATGCTAGAAATTCGAATTGTATGAAATGTTTGTCTTGTCTTTGAATTACATAGTTTTCCATAGAATTGGATGGATCTAACTTAGAGAATAAATAGAATTACGACTATAGGGAATATTTATTTAGGCATGTAGAAATTTAATTGAAGAGTATAGACATGATTGATTGTAACATATATGACATAAAATAGTGTTTAAAAGACTTGGGGAACTTGTTAAATTAGTGGGTTGGTGCATGAGTAAGTAGAACCCTTGGACTTAAGTAATTTGTGGCCCACACCTTGAGAAGATCTACGGCCCAAGTGCATTAGGAGGGCCTTATTCAGCCCTTGCTTACCATAGCCTTATCTTAAGAACCCCTCAAATCAGCTCAATTGGCGAGGAGTTTCGTTTGGCAAACAACTAAGTCAACCCTTTATTTTTTTGATTCTTGCGCTTCATTGGACAGAGAACAAGCTGATGGCTTGTGTCTCAAGGCAACCAAAAGTCACGCCACCTTCTTCCCATCATTCCCTGTGCGCATAATGGGAAGCAAAAGGTAAAATTCTGACTTGCTTTTGCGTTAACCAAACCCACTTAGGCTACACATTTCAGCCTGTGCATGCTACTTAGCTTCCCATTTGCTGCATGTGCGCCACCTCATCCCCCTCTCCTTTGCATGAAAGCCACCTAGCTCTTCATGGCATTGCATGTGTGCCATCTACCTTGTCCATTCTCTTGCATGTCTGCCACGTCTTTCTCCTCCTCACCTCTCTACTTGCGCGCTTCTAGGGGTACACCAAATCTGTTTCTTTTTATTTGCTGGGCATTGGTTCAGATTGTGTAGTAGTTCATCACCTTCTTCTTCCTTCCATGCGCTTAGTGTGGGAACTCAAATAAAACCCAACCTACTCATCCCCTCCTCAAACAAGTGACCTCTATGGGAAATAACTAGACACTTGGTATATTTTCCTCCTCCCTATGCCCTCTAACCGTGAGTTATCTTGGAGGAGAACAACCATCCAAGTTCCCATTTCCTTCCCTGCAAGGTTCGTTGAGTGACAACAGCCCAGGGAAAGCAACATGAGTCCATTCTTCATCCTTTCCTTGTGTGGCCCTGCACCATCCACCAGCCGTACATCATCTAGAGAAGGAACCAAAGTTGGAAGTTCTTTCTCCCATTCCCTCTTCACTCATTCGCTAGGCTGAGCACCAGCAGCATCGGTTGCAAGCCCTTCTTCTCATCCATTCTTCCCAAGTCGCGGATCTGCAGTGAGGAGACATGGTAGTCTAAGCAACGATTTCCATTCTCTTCCAATGGTACTCTCGGCTGAACCACAAGGAGGAATAGGTGATAAATCCCTTCCATTTGTCTATTCCTCTACACCATTCGGTTTTGAGAGCTCTTTCTCCCCTGAAGGCAGATTGTGATCCATGCTCAACCTTTCAGCTCCCACTTCCTTATACGTGCGGCCATCGTCCAGTAGGAGAAGGTGAGATATTCACCACTGCCCTCTTGCTCCTTTCCTTATTAGACCTGTTAAGATTGAGTTTTCCTCACTGCATGCTTGTGATCCAGCCTCAAGTGGGTCATTCCACTCATGGCATACAGCCGAACATGACCTTGTGGACCATTGAAGGAGGTGAGGTGTTGTTCTTCTTTATTTTCGTGCTTCTGCATAATAAATCAGTTTTGATCAAACCTCATCTTCTATTGCATGCTCTTGATTCTGCCTCGTTTGGATGTCTACTCCCTTTGCATGTAACCATTTGGTCCTGTGTTGGTGCTGTCATCACTGCAGGCAGCTTGAGCACAAGCTGACCTTTGTTCCTCTCCACCTCTATTCAGGCGATGGCACATCTAGGAGTCCTTAATCTGAGTTCTTGTATATTTGTAGTGGGAGGTGGCAGTTGTAACCGAGCTACCAACCGCTTGATGCAGTCAAGGAGGTGAGTAAGTGTTAAGCTCCTCCTTTCTTCTTTTTGGTTCGGTCACCTCTTGCCTTTAAAGGGAGATATATACGTAATTATATATATTTTGTCTCTTCTTGTTATTGTTTTTGGACGCTGCCTATAGGTCTAGGATCTAGACTTGTGCTGTTCTATTCTTTCCCTGTGTCGGTCACCACCTATATGCTAGGGTGATACATTTTTGATTATTCAATCTCCCTTGTCTCTACACAGTCTTGAAGTCATGTTTTATTCACACAAGCACAACAGTGAAATCTGATGTAGGAGATTGGAACATAGCATTCCTTAGCGGTGCTGGACTGCTTTGTGAGTCAGAAATGTTACTAGACTTTACCTGTATTAAGAAGTGTGTAGTTAGCATGCTGAAAACTAATTGGATCACACCTAACTAACTTAGGCACTGTTTTGTTAAAGAAAGAGAAATAAAATGAAATAAATAAAGTGGGACTTTTAGATGACGGTCTTAAAATAGAAGCTGTATGCGCAAGTGACATTGGGATTAAGTCACATGTTATGTAATTGTTAGAGTAAAATAAAAGGCAGAAAACTATAGATATTAAAGTATAATAAATCAGTTAGAAGTGTAGGATTAGAAAGAGAATAAATTTGGATTACAAACCCCTTTTACTTCCCTGTGTTTGGCCTCTTTATGAAATTGAATGGGGATGTATCTTGTTCTCAATTTTTTTCGGTTCTGTAAACAACCCTTGTCACACCTTGTATAGATTGATAACTTATGTAAATAGCATACCTTATGTCTCTAGCATGCACCCGTGACCTTGTAAATAACAACATGAAAATAATAAAGGAGTGGCACCTAATTATTGGATAAGAAACCGATTATAAACCAAGAATCTAGGAGGAGGGAAAAGCTTTGTAAGGCATAGGAAATATATATGTAATAAATTCTGATTTGGTGCATATGTTTGTTTAGGTGCACAAGGTCCTTTAAAATCGGATTGTTTGAAGATATTTGGAATGCTTGGTTAAAAAGGTTAAAGACTCAAGGTAAGTGTCAGGCGATATTACCTAATGTGACTATTGACTAATGGTATGAAGTTGTGACATGATGCTCCATACTCCGTAAAATTATTATGTCCTTATGATGAAAGTATACTGCCAAGAATGTGCCTAGAACGGCAATATGATTATGAGGTAAAGTTGTTATGTGGCAGCATAACGTATATGAAAAGTATATAAGCATGCATCTTACATCCCACCGCATTTATTTTCACGCTTTGTGTGTGAAAGCATAGCATGGCATGCATGTACCAAAATCATATAGCCTTGCACTTTAGAATAGTTATGTACAAGACCATGTGTTTGAGCAAGCATCATATAGGCATCCCTCAGGTACCAGGGTATGGGACACTTGGCATCAGTCCGCATAGGCCCACAGTTGGAATCCACCAAGAAAGGGTGCCATATATGGGATGTCCACTGTGAAGTGCGTGCACGACGGTGCTAAAAGCGCAAAGGAAGGCGTTATATACGCAAAATATATATATGTATATGATGAAAAGGAAAAGGACAAGGAACAGGATATGTTGAAGTGACTGTTTATGATTTTGTGCCTAGTTAATACTGTTATGTTATTGGTTTTGTTGCCACACTACTGGGATTATTCTCACCCCTCTGGGGCTGCTATTTTCATAAAATGGCAGGAAAAAGGAAAGCACACTTGAAGACGTGAGTATATGGATGCCTGCTGTTGATTAATCATGATTGGACTTTTGCTGTTGCTGTTTAATTGCTGGATGACTGTATGATCTCGTATATGTTGAGAACTTGGAAGATTGATGAAGTTATTACTTGAATTCTGTTAAATCTTTTATGAACAGTGACTGTTTTGGAAACGTTTTGTGAAAAGAATTTTTGAACGTTTTATTAAGTGCTGAATTTTAACAGTTTTACCGGTACTTTACAGGGCATGTTTCAAGGGGCAAACGAACTCCGATTTACTATTATTTTATATGCACGCGAAGCCCCGGGAATGTACTTTCAAACTGTGCAGGTTTTTTTTTTATACGAAACCTGTACGAATTTTAATAAGCTTCGCCTTACAACTGGTTTTCCAGAAAACGGACAGAATTCGCAAGCATCTTGTGCGTTCTGTTCCGTGGGGCTATTCACCTCCGAATCGCGCATAATTTATATGTACGCGACGCCCCGGATGTCTAGTTTGTCCGAAGCTTGACACATTTTTATCGCAGTTGAATTCGATTTTATACAGATTTTTCAAAGCAGCAAGGTTTTCTGGAAAGTATAGAAAATTTCAGCAAAGGGTTTTATCAATGAAATTTCCTATGTTTGATAAACGACTTCATTTTTTTAAAATTGCTTTTATCAAATATGGACCTTTTTCAAGTCTCCAATTTGAATGTTTTTTTTTAAGAGTTCCATACCGCTGCGACCCTAATACGATTTAGCAAACAACCCTCTTGGATGCATACAAGAGTGGGTGTTACATTATTCATCCATTTTCGACGGAGTTCATTTTCCGTCAAAAATCTTCGACAGAATCCATTTTCCATCAAAAAGCTTCTACGGAATACATTTTCCGTCGAAAAACTTCACAAAATCAATTTCTTTTGCATTTATTTTATTCATCCATTTTCGACGAAATCCATTTTCCATCAAAAAACTTCACAATATCAATTTCTTTTGCATTTATTTTATTCATCCATTTTCGACGGAATTCGTTTTCCGTCAAAAAAACTTCACAAAATCAAATCCTTTTGCATTTATTTTATTCATCCATTATCAAAAATCTTCGAAGGAATCCGTTTTCCGTCGAAAAACTTCACAAAATCAATTTCTTTTGCATTTATTTTATTCATCCATTTTCGACGGAATTCATTTTTCGTTAAAAATCTTCGACAGAATCCATTTTCCATCAAAAATCTTCTACGGAATCCATTTTCAGTGGAAAAACTTCAAAAAATCAATTTCTTTTGCATTTAATTTATTCATCCATTTTCGACAGAATACATTTTCCATGAAAAATCTTCGACGGAATCCATTTTTCGTCGAAAACTTCACAAAATCATTTTCTTTTGCATTTATTTTATTCATCCATTTTCGACGGAATTCGTTTTCCGTTGAAAAACTTTACAAAATGAATTTCTTTTGCAATTTATTTTATTCATCCATTTTCGACGGAATCCGTTTTCCGTCAAAAAACTTCACAATATCAATTTCTTTTGCATTTATTTTATTCATCCATTTTCGACGGAATTCATTTTCCGAAAAAAATCATCGACGAAATCTATTTTTCGTCGAAAAACTTCACAAAATCAATTTCTTTTGCATTTATTTCATTCATCCGTTTTCGACGGAATACATTTTCCGTCGAAAAACTTCATAAAATCAATTTCTTTTGCATTTATTTTATTCATCCGTTTTCGACGGAATACATTTTCCGTCAAAAATCTTCGACGGAATCCATTTTTCATCGAAAACTTCACAAAATCAATTTCTTTTGCATTTATTTTATTCATCCATTTTCGACGGAATCCGTTTTCCGTCAAAAAACTTCACAAAATCAATTTCTTCTGCATTTATTTTATTCATCCATTTTCGACGGAATCCGTTTTCCGTCAAAAACACTTCACAAAATCAATTTCTTTTGCATTTATTTTATTCATCCATTTTCGATGAAATTCATTTTCCGTCAAAAATCATCGACGGGATTCATTTTCCGCCGAAAAACCTCACAAAATCAAATTCTTTTGCATTTATTTTATTTATCCGTTTTCGACGGAATACATTTTCCGTCAAAAATCTTCGACGGAATCCATTTTTCATCGAAAACTTCACAAAATCAATTTCTTTTGCATTTATTTTATTCATCCATTTTCGACGGAATCCGTTTTCCGTCAAAAAACTTCACAAAATCAATTTCTTCTGCATTTATTTTATTCATCCATTTTCGAAGGAATCCGTTTTCCGTCAAAAAAACTTCACAAAATCAATTTCTTTTGCATTTATTTTATTCATCCATTTTCGACGGAATTCATTTTCCGTCAAAAATCATCGAAGGAATCCATTTTCCGTTGAAAAACTTCACAAAATCAATTTCTTTTTCATTTATTTTATTCATCAGTTTTCGACGGAATCCGTTTTCCTTCGAAAAACTTGACAAAATCAATTTCTTTTTCAATTTAATTTATTCATCCGTTTTCAATGGAATTCGTTTTCCGTCAAAAATCTTCGACGGATTTCCTTTTTCGTCAAAAAACTTCACAAAATCAATTTCTTTTGCATTTATTTTATTCATCCGTTTTCGACGGAATACATTTTCCGTCGAAAAACTTCACAAAATCAATTTCTTTTGCATTTATTTTATTCATCCGTTTTCAACGGAATCCATTTTCCTTCGAAAAACAACACAAAATCAATTTCTTTTGCAATTATTTTATTCATCCATTTTCGACGGAATCTGTTTTCCGTCAAAAATCTTCGAAGGAATCCATTTTCCGACGAAAAACTTCACAAAATCAATTTCTTTTGCATTTATTTTATTCATCCATTTTCGACGGAGTTCATTTTCCGTCAAAAATCTTCGACAGAATCCATTTTCCATCAAAAATCATCTACGAAATCCATTTTCCTTCGAAAAACTTAAAAAAATCAATTTCTTTTGAATTTATTTTATTCATCCATTTTCGACGGAATCCATTTTCCATCAAAAAACTTCGACGGAATCCATTTTCCGTCGAAAACTACACAAAATCAATTTCTTTTGCATTTATTTTGATCATCCATTTTCGACGGAATTCGTTTTCCGTCGAAAAACTTTACAAAATGAATTTCTTTTGCAATTTATTTTATTTATCCATTTTCGACGGAATCCGTTTTCCGTCAAAAAACTTCACAATATCAATTTCTTTTGCATTTATTATATTCATCCATTTTCGACGGGATCCATTTTCCGTCAAAAAAATTTCACAAAATCAATTTCTTTTGCATTTATTTTATTCATCCATTTTCGACGGAATTCATTTTCCGTAAAAAATCATCGACGGAATACATTTTCCGTCGAAAAACTTCACAAAATTAATTTCTTCTGCATTTATTTTATTCATCCGTTTTTGACGGAATACATTTTCCGTCGAAAAACTTCACAAAATCAATTTCTTTTGCATTTATTTTATTCATCCATTTTCGACGGAATCCGTTTTCCGTCAAAAATCATCGACGGGATCCATTTTCCGCCAAAAAACTTCACAAAATCAAATTCTTTTGCATTTATTTTATTCATCCGTTTTCGACGGAATACATTTTCCGTCAAAAATCTTCGACGGAATCCATTTTTCGTCGAAAACTTCACAAAATCAATTTCTTTTGCATTTATTTTATTCATCCATTTTCGACAGAATCCGTTTTCCGTCAAAAACACTTCACAAAATCAATTTCTTTTGCATTTATTTTATTCATCCATTTTCGACGGAATTCATTTTCCGTCAAAAATCATCGACAGAATCCATTTTCCGTCAAAAAACTTCACAAAATCAATTTCTTTTGCATTTATTTTATTCATCCGTTTTCGACGGAATACATTTTCCGTCGAAAAACATCACAAAATCAATTTTTTTTGCATTTATTTTATTCATCCATTTTCGACGGAATCCGTTTCGACGGAATACATTTTCGACGGAGTCCATTTTCGAAGGAATCCGTTTTCCGTCAAAAATCTTCGAAGGAATCCATTTTCCGTCGAAAAACTTCACAAAATCAATTTCTTTTGCATTTATTTTATTCATCCATTTTCGACGGAGTTCATTTTCCGTCAAAAATATTCGACATAATCCATTTTCCATCAAAAATCTTCTACGGAATCCATTTTCTGTCGAAAAACTTCAAAAAATCAATTTCTTTTGCATTTATTTTATTCATCCATTTCCAACGGAATCCATTTTCCATCAAAAAAGTTCACAATATCAATTTCTTTTGCATTTATTTTATTCATCCATTTTCGACGGAATCCTTTTTCCGTCAAAAAAACTTCACAAAATCAAATCCATTTGCATTTATTTTATTCATCCATTTTCGATGGAAATCATTTTCGGTCAAAAATCTTCTACGGAATCCATTTTCAGTGGAAAAACTTCAAAAAATCAATTTCTTTTGCATTTGTTTTATTCATCCATTTTTGACGGAATTCATTTTTCGTCAAAAATCTTCTACGGAATCCATTTTCCATCAAAAATATTCTACGGAATCCATTTTCAGTGGAAAAACTTCAAAAAATCAATTTCTTTTGCATTTAATTTATTCATCCATTTTCGACGGAATACATTTTCCATAAAAAATCTTCGACGGAATCCATTTTCCGTCGAAAACTTCACAAAATCAATTTCTTTTGCATTTATTTTATTCATCCATTTTCGACGGAATTCGTTTTCCATTGAAAAACTTTACAAAATGAATTTCTTTTGCAATTTATTTTATTCATCCATTTTCGACGGAATCCGTTTTCCGTCAAAAAACTTCACAATATCAATTTCTTTTGCATTTATTTTATTCATCCATTTTCGACGGAATCCGTTTTCCGTCAAAAAAACTTCACAAAATCAATTTCTTTTGCATTTATTTTATTCATCCATTTTCGACGGAATTCATTTTCCGAAAAAAATCATCAACGAAATCCATTTTCCGTCGAAAAACTTAACAAAATCAATTTCTTTTGCATTTATTTTATTCATCCGTTTTCGACGAAATACATTTTCCGTCGAAAAACTTCACAAAATCAATTTCTTTTGCATTTATTTTATTCATCCATTTTCGACGGAATCCGTTTTCTGTCAAAAACACTTCACAAAATCAATTTCTTTTGCATTTATTTTATTCATCCATTTTCGATGGAATTCATTTTCCGTCAAAAATCATCGACGGGATCCATTTTCTGCCGAAAAACTTCACAAAATCAAATTCTTTTGCATTTATTTTATTTATCCGTTTTCGACGGAATACATTTTCCGTCAAAAATCTTCGACGGAATCCATTTTTCATCGAAAACTTCACATAATCAATTTCTTTTGCATTTATTTTATTCATCCATTTTCGACGGAATCCGTTTTCCGTCAAAAAACTTCATAAAATCAATTTCTTTTGCATTTATTTTATTCATCCATTTTCGACGGAATCCATTTTCCATCAAAAAACTTCACAATATCAATTTCTTTTGCATTTATTTTATTCATCCATTTTCGACGGAATCCGTTTTCCGCCAGAAAAAATTCATAAAATCAAATCCTTTTGCATTTATTTTATTCATCCATTTTCGACGGAAATCATTTTCCGTAAAAAATCTTCGAAGGAATCCATTTTCCGTCGAAAAACTTCACAAAATCAATTTTTTTTGCATTTATTTTATTCATCCATTTTCGACGGAATTCATTTTTCGTCAAAAATCTTCGACAGAATCCATTTTCCATCAAAAATCTTCTACGGAATCCATTTTCAATGGAAAAACTTCAAAAATTCAATTTCTTTTGCATTTAATTTATTCATCCATTTTCGACGGAATACATTTTCCATAAAAAATCTTCGACGGAATCCATTTTCCGTCGAAAACTTCACAAAATCAATTTCTTTTGCATTTATTTTATTCATCCATTTTCGACGGAATTCGTTTTCCATTGAGAAACTTTACAAAATGAATTTCTTTTGCATTTATTTTATTCATCCAATTTCGACGGAACCCGTTTTCCGTCAAAAAAACTTCACAAAATCAATTTCTTTTGCATTTATTTTATTCATCCATTTTCGACGGAATTCATTTTCCTTAAAAAATCATCGACGGAATCCATTTTCCGTCGAAAAACTTCATAAAATCAATTTCTTTTGCATTTATTTTATTCATCCGTTTTCGACGGAATACATTTTCCGTCAAAAAACTTCACAAAATCAATTTCTTTTATTCATCCATTTTCGACGGAATCCGTTTTCCGTCAAAAACACTTCACAAAATCAATTACTTTTGCATTTATTTTATTCATCCATTTTCGGTGGAATTCATTTTCCGTCAAAAATCATCGACGGGAACCATTTTCCGCCGAAAAACTTCACAAAATCAAATTCTTTTGCATTTATTTTATTTATCCGTTTTCGACGGAATACATTTTCCGTCAAAAATCTTCGACGGAATCCATTTTTCGTCGAAAACTTCACAAAATCAATTTCTTTTGCATTTATTTTATTCATCTATTTTCGACGGAATCCGTTTTCCGTCAAAAAACTTCACAAAATCAATATTCCATCAAAAATCTTCTGCGGAATCCATTTTCAGTGGAAAAACTTCAAAAAATCAATTTCTTTTGCATTTAATTTATTCATCCATTTTCGACGGAATACATTTTCCATCAAAAATCTTCGAAGGAATCCATTTTCCGTCGAAAAACTTCACAAAATCAATTTCTTTTGCATTTATTTTATTCATCCAATTTCGACGGAGTTCATTTTCCGTCAAAAATCTTCGATAGAATCCATTTTCCATCAAAAATCTTCTATGGAATCTATTTTCCGTCGAAAAACTTCAAAAAATCAATTTCTTTTGCATTTATTTTATTCATCCATTTTCGACGGAATCCATTTTCCATCAAAAAACTTCACAATATCAATTTCTTTTGCATTTATTTTATTCATCCATTTTCGACGGAATCCGTTTTCCGCCAGAAAAAATTCACAAAATCAAATCCTTTTGCATTTATTTTATTCATCCATTTTCGACGGAAATCATTTTCTGTAAAAAATCTTCGAAGGAATCCATTTTCCGTCGAAAAACTTCCTAAAATCAATTTTTTTTGCATTTATTTTATTCATCCATTTTCGGCGGAATTCATTTTTCTTAAAAAATCTTCGACAGAATCCATTTTCCATCAAAAATATTCTACGGAATCAATTTTCAGTGGAAAAACGTCAAAAAATCAATTTCTTTTGCATTTATTTTATTCATCCGTTTTCGACGGAATACATTTTCCGTCAAAAATCTTCGACGGAATCCATTTTTGATCGAAAACTTCACAAAATCAATTTCTTTTGCATTTATTTTATTCATCCATTTTCGACGGAATCCGTTTTCCGTCAAAAAACTTCACAAAATCAATTTCTTCTGCATTTATTTTATTCATCCATTTTCGACGGAATCCGTTTTCCGTCAAAAACACTTCACAAAATCAATTTCTTTTGCATTTATTTTATTCATCCATTTTCGATGAAATTCATTTTCCGTCAAAAATCATCGACGGGATTCATTTTCCGCCGAAAAACTTCACAAAATCAAATTCTTTTGCATTTATTTTATTTATCCGTTTTCGACGGAATACATTTTCCGTCAAAAATCTTCGACGGAATCCATTTTTCATCGAAAACTTCACAAAATCAATTTCTTTTGCATTTATTTTATTCATCCATTTTCGACGGAATCCGTTTTCCGTCAAAAAACTTCACAAAATCAATTTCTTCTGCATTTATTTTATTCATCCATTTTCGACGGAATCCGTTTTCCGTCAAAAACACTTCACAAAATCAATTTCTTTTGCATTTATTTTTTTCATCCATTATTTACGGAATCCATTTTCCATCGAAGGAATCCATTTTCCGTCGAAAAACTTCACAAAATCAATTTCTTTTTCATTTATTTTATTCATCAGTTTTCGACGGAATCCGTTTTCCTTCGAAAAACTTGACAAAATCAATTTCTTTTTCAATTTAATTTATTCATCCGTTTTCAATGGAATTCGTTTTCCGTCAAAAATCTTCGACGGATTTCCTTTTTCGTTGAAAAACTTCACAAAATCAATTTCTTTTGCATTTATTTTATTCATCCGTTTTCGACGGAATACATTTTCCTTCGAAAAACAACACAAAATCAATTTCTTTTGCAATTATTTTATTCATCCATTTACGACGGAATCCGTTTTCCGTCAAAAATCTTCGAAGGAATCCATTTTCCGACGAAAAACTTCACAAAATCAATTTCTTTTGCATTTATTTTATTCATCCATTTTCGACGGAGTTCATTTTCCGTCAAAAATCTTCGACAGAATCCATTTTCCATCAAAAATCATCTACGGAATCCATTTTCCGTCGAAAAACTTAAAAAAATCAATTTCTTTTGAATTTATTTTATTCATCCATTTTCGACGGAATCCATTTTCCATCAAAAAACTTCGGCGGAATCCATTTTCCGTCGAAAACTTCACAAAATCAATTTCTTTTGCATTTATTTTGATCATCCATTTTCGACGGAATTCGTTTTCCGTCGAAAAACTTTACAAAATGAATTTCTTTTGCAATTTATTTTATTTATCCATTTTCAACGGAATCCGTTTTCCGTCAAAAAACTTCACAATATCAATTTCTTTTGCATTTATTATATTCATCCATTTTCGACGGGATCCATTTTCCGTCAAAAAAACTTCACAACATCAATTTCTTTTGCATTTATTTTATTCATCCATTTTCGACGGAATTCATTTTCCGTAAAAAATCATCGACGGAATCCATTTTCCGTCGAAAAACTTCACAAAATTAATTTCTTCTGCATTTATTTTATTCATCCGTTTTTGACGGAATACATTTTCCGTCGAAAAACTTCACAAAATCAATTTCTTTTGCATTTATTTTATTCATCCATTTTCGATGGAATCCGTTTTCCATCAAAAATCATCGACGGGATCCATTTTCCGCCAAAAAACTTCACAAAATCAAATTCTTTTCATTTATTTTATTCATCTGTTTTCGACGGAATACATTTTCCGTCAAAAATCTTCGACGGAATCCATTTTTCGTCGAAAACTTCACAAAATCAATTTCTTTTGCATTTATTTTATTCATCCATTTTCGACGGAATCCGTTTTCCGTCAAAAACACTTCACAAAATCAATTTCTTTTGCATTTATTTTATTCATCCATTTTCGACGGAATTCATTTTCCGTCAAAAATCATCGACAGAATCCATTTTCCGTAAAAAAACTTCACAAAATAAATTTCTTTTGCATTTATTTTATTCATCCGTTTTCGACGGAATACATTTTCCGTCGAAAAACATCACAAAATCAATTTTTTTTGCATTTATTTTATTCATCCATTTTCGACGGAATCCGTTTTCGACGGAATACATTTTCGACGGAGTCCATTTTCGAAGGAATCCGTTTTCCGTCAAAAATCTTCGAAGGAATCCATTTTCCGTCGAGTAACTTCGCAAAATCAATTTCTTTTGCATTTATTTTATTCATCCATTTTCGACGGAGTTCATTTTCCGTCAAAAATCTTCGACATAATCCATTTTCCATCAAAAATCTTCTACGGAATCCATTTTCTGTCGAAAAACTTCAAAAAATCAATTTCTTTTGCATTTATTTTATTCATCCATCTCCAACGGAATCCATTTTCCATCAAAAAAGTTCACAATATCAATTTCTTTTGCATTTATTTTATTCATCCATTTTCGACGGAATCCGTTTTCCGTCAAAAAAACTTCACAAAATCAAATCCTTTTGCATTTATTTTATTCATCCATTTTCGATGGAAATCATTTTCGGTCAAAAATCTTCTACGCAATCCATTTTCAGTGGAAAAACTTCAAAAAATCAATTTCTTTTGCATTTGTTTTATTCATCCATTTTTGACGGAATTCATTTTTCGTCAAAAATCTTCGGCAGAATCCATTTTCCATCAAAAATCTTCTACGGAATCCATTTTCAGTGGAAAAACTTCAAAAAATCAATTTCTTTTGCATTTAATTTATTCATCCATTTTCGACAGAATACATTTTCCATAAAAAATCTTCGACGGAATCCATTTTCCGTCGAAAACTTCACAAAAGCAATTTCTTTTGCATTTATTTTATTCATCCATTTTCGACGAAATTCGTTTTCCGTTGAAAAACTTTACAAAATGAATTTCTTTTGCAATTTATTTTATTCATCTATTTTCGACGGAATCCGTTTTCCGTCAAAAAACTTCACAATATCAATTTCTTTTGCATTTTTTTTATTCATCCATTTTCGACGGAATCCGTTTTCCGTCAAAAAAACTTCACAAAATCAATTTCTTTTGCATTTATTTTATTCATCCATTTTCGACGGAACTCATTTTCCGAAAAAAATCATCAACGAAATCCATTTTCCGTCGAAAAACTTAACAAAATCAATTTCTTTTGCATTTATTTTATTCATCCGTTTTCGACGAAATACATTTTCCGTCGAAAAACTTCACAAAATCAATTTCTTTTGCATTTATTTTATTCATCCATTTTCGACGGAATCCGTTTTCTGTCAAAAACACTTCACAAAATCAATTTCTTTTGCATTTATTTTATTCATCCATTTTCGATGGAATTCATTTTCCGTCAAAAATCATCGACGGGATCCATTTTCCGCGAAAAACTTCACAAAATCAAATTCTTTTGCATTTATTTTATTTATCCGTTTTCGACGGAATACATTTTCCGTCAAAAATCTTCGACGGAATCCATTTTTCATCGAAAACTTCACAAAATCAATTTCTTTTGCATTTATTTTATTCATCCATTTTCGACGGAATCCGTTTTCCGTCAAAAAACTTCATAAAATCAATTTCTTTTGCATTTATTTTATTCATCCATTTTCGACGGAATCCATTTTCCATCAAAAAACTTCACAATATCAATTTCTTTTGCATTTATTTTATTCATCCATTTTCGACGGAATCCGTTTTCCGCCAGAAAAAATTAATAAAATCAAATCCTTTTGCATTTATTTTATTCATCCATTTTCGACGGAAATCATTTTCCGTAAAAAATCTTCGAAGGAATCCATTTTCCGTCGAAAAACTTCACAAAATCAATTTTTTTTGCATTTATTTTATTCATCCATTTTCGACGGAATTCATTTTTCGTCAAAAATCTTCGACAGAATCCATTTTCCATCAAAAATCTTCTACGGAATCCATTTTCAGTGGAAAAACTTCAAAAAATCAATTTCTTTTGCATTTAATTTATTCATCCATTTTCGACGGAATACATTTTCCATAAAAAATCTTCGATGGAATCCATTTTCCGTCGAAAACTTCACAAAATCAATTTCTTTTGCATTTATTTTATTCATCCATTTTCGACGGAATTCGTTTTCCATTGAGAAACTTTACAAAATGAATTTCTTTTGCATTTATTTTATTCATCCATTTTCGACGGAATCCGTTTTCCGTCAAAAAAACTTCACAAAATCTATTTCTTTTGCATTTATTTTATTCATCCATTTTCGACGGAATTCATTTTCCTTAAAAAATCATCGACGGAATCCATTTTCCGTCGAAAAACTTCACAAAATCAATTTCTTTTGCATTTATTTTATTCATCCGTTTTCGACGGAATACATTTTCCGTCGAAAAACATCACAAAATCAATTTCTTTTGCATTTCTTTTATTCATCCATTTTCGACGGAATCCGTTTTCCGTCAAAAACACTTCACAAAATCAATTACTTTTGCATTTATTTTATTCATCCATTTTCGATGGAATTCATTTTCCGTCAAAAATCATCGACGGGAACCATTTTCCGCCGAAAAACTTCACAAAATCAAATTCTTTTGCATTTATTTTATTTATCCGTTTTCGACGGAATACATTTTCCGTCAAAAGTCTTCGACGGAATCCATTTTTCGTCGAAAACTTCACAAAATCAATTTCTTTTGCATTTATTTTATTCATCTATTTTCGACGGAATCCGTTTTCCGTCAAAAAACTTCACAAAATCAATATTCCATCAAAAATCTTCTGCGGAATCCATTTTCAGTGGAAAAACTTCAAAAAATCAATTTCTTTTGCATTTAATTTATTCATCCATTTTCGACGGAATACATTTTCCATCAAAAATCTTCGAAGGAATCCATTTTCCGTCGAAAAACTTCAAAAAATCAATTTCTTTTGCATTTATTTTATTCATCCATTTTCGACGGAATCCATTTTCCATCAAAAAACTTCACAATATCAATTTCTTTTGCATTTATTTTATTCATCCATTTTCGACGGAATCCGTTTTCCGCCAGAAAAAATTCACAAAATCAAATCCTTTTGCATTTATTTTATTCATCCATTTTCGACGGAAATCATTTTCCGTAAAAAATCTTCGAAGGAATCCATTTTCCGTCGAAAAACTTCCTAAAATCAATTTTTTTTGCATTTATTTTATTCATCCATTTTCGACGGAATTCATTTTTCGTCAAAAATCTTCGACAGAATCCATTTTCCATCAAAAATATTCTACGGAATCAATTTTCAGAAGAAAAACATCAAAAAATCAATTTCTTTTGCATTTAATTTATTCATCCATTTTCGAAGGAATACATTTTCCATAAAAAATCTTCGACGGAATCCATTTTCCGTCGAAAACTTCACAAAATCAATTTCTTTTACATTTATTTTATTCATCCATTTTCGACGGAATTCGTTTTCCGTTGAAAAACTTTACAAAATGAATTTCTTTTGCAATTTATTTTTTTCATCCATTTTCGACGGAATCCGTTTTCCGTCAAAAAACTTCTCAATATCAATTTCTTTTGCATTTATTTTATTCATCCATTTTCGACGGAATCCGTTTTCCGTCAAAAAAACTTCGACGGAATCCATTTTCCGTCGAAAAACTTCACAAAATCAATTTCTTTTGCATTTATTTTATTCATCCGTTTTCGACGGAACACATTTTCCGTCGAAAATTTTCACAAAATCAATTTCTTTTGCATTTCTTTTATTCATCCATTTTCGACGGAATCCGTTTTCCGTCAAAAACACTTCACAAAATCAATTTCTATTGCATTTATTTTATTCATCCATTTTCGACGGAATCCATTTTCCGTCAAAAAACTTCACAATATCAATTTATTTTGCATTTAATTTATTCATCCATTTTCGACGGAATACATTTTCCATCAAAAATCTTCGAAGGAATCCATTTTCCGTCGAAAAACTTCACAAAATCAATTTCTTTTGCATTTATTTTATTCATCCATTTTCGACGGAGTTCATTTTTCGTCAAAAATCTTCGATAGAATCCATTTTCCATCAAAAATCTTCTACGGAATCTATTTTCCGTCGAAAAACTTCAAAAAATCAATTTCTTTTGCATTTATTTTATTCATCCATTTTCGACGGAATCCATTTTCCATCAAAAAACTTCACAATATCAATTTCTTTTGCATTTATTTTATTCATCCATTTTCGACGGAATCCGTTTTCCGCCAGAAAAAATTCACAAAATGAAATCCTTTTGCATTTATTTTATTCATCCATTTTCGACGGAAATCATTTTCCGTCGAAAAACTTCATAAAATCAATTTTTTTGCATTTATTTTATTCATCCATTTTCGACGGAATTCATTTTTCGTCAAAAATCTTCGACAGAATCCATTTTCCATCAAAAATCTTCTACAGAATCCATTTTCAGTGGAAAAACGTCAAAAAATCAATTTCTTTTACATTTAATTTATTCATCCATTTTCGACGGAATACATTTTCCATAAAAAATCTTCGACGGAATCCATTTTCCGCCGAAAACTTCACAAAATCAATTTCTTTTGCATTTATTTTATTCATCCATTTTCGACGGAATTCGTTTTCCGTTGAAAAACTTTACAAAATGAATTTCTTTTGCAATTTATTTTATTCATCCATTTTCGACGGAATCCGTTTTCCGTCAAAAAACTTCACAATATCAATTTCTTTTGCATTTATTTTATTCATCCATTTTCGACGGAATCCATTTTCCGTCAAAAAAACTTCGACGGAATCCATTTTCCGTCGAAAAACTTCACAAAATCAATTTCTTTTGCATTTATTTTATTCATCCGTTTTCGACGGAATACATTTTCCGTCGAAAAACTTCACAAAATCAATTTCTTTTGCATTTCTTTTATTCATCCATTTTCGACGGAATCCGTTTTCCGTCAAAAACACTTCACAAAATCAATTTCTTTTGCATTTATTTTATTCATCCATTTTCGATGGAATTCATTTTCCGTCAAAAATCATCGACGGGATCCATTTTCCGCCGAAAAACTTCACAAAATCAAATTCTTTTGCATTTATTTTATTTATCCGTTTTCGACGGAACACATTTTCCATCAAAAATCTTTGACGGAATGCATTTTCCGTCGAAAACTTGACAAAATCAATTTCTTTTGCATTTATTTTATCCATCCATTTTCGACGGATTGCGTTTTCCGTCGAAAAACTTTACAAAATGAATTTCTTTTGCAATTTATTTTATTCATCCATTTTCGACGGAATCCGTTTTCCGTCAAAAAACTTCACAATATCAATTTCTTTTGCATTTATTTTATTCATCCATTTTCGACGGGATCCATTTTCCGTCAAAAAAACTTCACAAAATCAATTTCTTTTGCATTTATTTTATTCATCCATTTTCGACGAAATTCATTTTCCGTAAAAAATCATCGACGAAATCCATTTTTCGTCGAAAAAATTCACAAAATCAATTTCTTTTGCATTTATTTTATTCATCCGTTTTCGACGGAATACATTTTCCGTCGAAAAACTTCACAAAATCAATTTCTTTTGCATTTATTTTATTCATCCATTTCTGACGGAATCCGTTTTCCTTCAAAAAAACTTCACAAAATCAATTTCTTTTGCATTTATTTTATTCATCCATTTTCGATGGAACTCATTTTCCGTCAAAAATCATCGACGGGATCCATTTTCCGCCGAAAAACTTCACAAAATCAAATTCTTTTGCATTTATTTTATTCATCCCTTTTCGACGGAATACATTTTCCGTCAAAAATCTTCGACGGAATCCATTTTTCGTCGAAAACATCACAAAATCAATTTCTTTTGCATTTATTTTATTCATCCATTTTTGACGGAATACATTATCCGTCGAAAAACTTCACAAAATCAATTTCTTTTGCATTTATTTTATTCATCCATTTTCGATGGAATCCGTTTTCCGTCAAAAGCACTTCACAAAAACAATTTCTTTTGCATTTATTTTATTCATCCATTTTCGACGGAATTCATTTTCCGTCAAAAATCATCGACGGAATCCATTTTCCGTCGAAAAACTTCACAAAATCAATTTCTTTTGCATTTATTTTATTCATCCGTTTTCGACGGAATACATTTTCCGTCAAAAAAACTTCGACGGAATCTATTTTCCATCAAGAATCTTCTACGGAATCCATTTTCTGTCGATAAACTTCAAAAAATCAATTTCTTTTGCATTTATTTTATTAATCCGTTATCGACGAAATTCTTTTTCCATCCAAAAACTTCACAAAATCAATTTCTTTTGCATTTATTTTATTCATCTGTTTTCGACGGAATACATTTTCTGTCAAAAAACTTCACAATATCAATTTCTTTTGAATTTATTTTATTCATCCATTTTAGACAGAATCCGTTGTCCATCAAAAAAAACTTCACAAAATCATTTTCTTTTGCATTTATTTTATTCATCCATTTTCGACGGAATTCATTTTCCGTCAAAAATCATCGACGGAATCCATTTTCCGTCGAAAAACTTCACAAAATCAAATTCTTTTGCATTTATTCTACTCATCCATTTTCGACGGAATCCATTTTCCGTCGAAAAACTTCACAATATCAATTTCTTTTACATTTATTTTATTCATCCATTTTCGACGGAATCCGTTTTCCGTCAAAAAAACTTCACAAAATCAATTTCTTTTGCATTTATTTTATTCATCCGTTTTCGACGGAATACATTTTCTGTCAATAATCTTCGACGGAATCCATTTTCCGTCAAAAAACTACACAATATCAATTTCTTTTGCATTTATTTTATTCATCCATTTTCGACAGAATCCGTTTTCCGTAAAAAAAACTTCACAAAATCAATTTCTTTTGCATTTATTTTATTCATCCATTTTCGACGGAATTCATTTTCCGTCAAAAATCATCGACAGAATCTATTTTCCGTTGAAAAACTTCACAAAATCAAATTCTTTTGCATTTATTTTACTCATCCATTTTCGACGGAATCCATTTCCCGTCGAAAAACTTCACAATATCAATTTCATTTGGATTTATTTTATTTCCATTTTCGACGGAATCTGTTTTCCGTCAAAAAAACTTCACAAAATCAATTTTGTTTGCATTTATTTTATTCATTCATTTTCGACGGAATCCATTTTCCGTCGAAAACTTCTTAAAATTAATTTCTTTTGCATTTATTTTATTCATCAGTTTTCGACGGAATCCATTTTCCTTCAAAAAACTTTACAAAATCAATTTCTTTTTCAATTTAATTTATTCACCATTTTCGATGGAATTCGTTTTCCGTCAAAAATCTTCGACGGATTTCCTTTTGCGTCGAAAAACTTCACAAAATTAATTTCTTTTGCATTTATTTTATTCATCAGTTTTCAACGGAATCCATTTTCCTTCGAAAAACATCACAAAATCCATTTCTTTTGCAATTATTTTATTCATCCATTTTCAACGGAATCCGTTTTCCGTCAAAAATCTTCCAAGGAATCAATTTTCCGTCGAAAAACTTCACAAAATCAATTTCTTTTGCATTTATTTTATTCATCCATTTTTGACGGAATCCGTTTTCCGTCAAAAAAACTTCGACGGAATCCATTTTCCATCAAAAATCTTCTACGGAATCCATTTTTCGTCGAAAAACTTCAAAAAATCAATTTCTTTTGCATTTATTTTAATCATCCATTTTCGACGGAATTCATTTTTTTTCAAAAATCTTCGACAGAATCCATTTTCCATCAAAAATCTTCTACGGAATCCATTTTTCGTAGAAAAACTTCAAAAAATCAATTTCTTTTGCATTTATTTTATTAATCCATTTTTGACTAAATTCTTTTTCCGTCAAAAAACTTCACAAAATCAATTTCTTTTGCATTTATTTTATTCATCCATTTTCGACGGAATCCGTTTTCCGTCAAAAAACTTCTCAAAATCAATTTCTTTTGCATTTATTTTATTCATCCATTTTCGACGGAATCCGTTTTCCGTCAAAAAACTTCACAATATCAATTTCTTTTGCATTTATTTTATTCATCCATTTTCCACAGAATCCGTTTTCCGTCAAAAAAACTTCGACGGAATCCATTTTCCATCAAGAATCTTCTACGGAATCCATTTTCTGTCGAAAAACTTCAAAAAATCAATTTCTTTTGCATTTATTTTATTAATCCGTTTTCGACGAAATTCTTTTTCCGTCGAAAAACTTCACAAAATCAATTTCTTTTGCATTTATTTTATTCATCCATTTTCGATGGAATACATTTTCTGTTAAAAATCTTCGACGGAATCCATTTTCCGTTGAAAACTTCACAAAATCAATTTCTTTTGAATTTATTTTATTCATTCACTTTCGACGGAATCCGTTTTCCATCAAAAAACTTCACAATATCAATTTCTTTTGCATTTATTTTATTCATCCATTTTCGACGGAATCCGTTTTCCATCAAAAAAACTTCACAAAATCAATTTCTTTTGCATTTATTTTATTCATCCATTTTCGACGGAACTCATTTTCCGTCGAAAAACTTCAACGGAATCCATTTTCCGTCGAAAAACTTCACAAAATCAAATTCTTTTGCATTTATTTTACTCATCCATTTTCGACGGAATCCATTTTCCGTCGAAAAACTTCACAATATCAATTTCTTTTCTTTTATTTTATTCATCCATTTTCGACGGAATCCATTTTCCGTCAAAAAACTTCACAATATCAATTTCTTTTGCATTTATATTATTCATCCATTTTAGACAGAATCCGTTTTCCGTCAAAAAAACTTCACAAAATCAATTTCTTTTGCATTTATTTTATTCATCCATTTTCGACAGAATTCATTTTCCGTCAAAAATCACCGACGGAACCCATTTCCATCCAAAATCTTAGAAGGAATCCATTTTCCGTCGAAAAACCTCACAAAATCAATTTCTTTTGCATTTATTTTATTCATCGGTTTTCGACTGAATCCGTTTCCTTCGAAAAACTTTACAAAATCAATTTCTTTTTCAATTTAATTTATTCATTCATTTTTGATGGAATTTGTAACATCCCGTCAAATTAGGAACCTATTTATACAACAATTCGGAATGGGGTGGAAAATGTATCTGCGGATTTATTTAATGGTTTGCCTTTGAATTGAGTTAAAATTTAATTAGGGAATTGTTGGCATTGCCATGGAAGTTAAGTACCTATTTTATGCATGTGAAATTCTAGTTATGAGTATGGGAATAATTTATTTATAATACATAGAAAGCATGTCACTAATTAGAATTATGTGAGTATTATTAAAAGTATGCGACTAATTTTATTACAAAGAATAAACCCTTTGGTAAATAATTAGAGGGTACATAAAAAAATTATAAGGCTTAATTCCTAAATAGGAGAATAATAGGACTTGTATATTTTGGAACCCAATCCCAATTAAGGGCCATAATCATCTCAGTTTTTCCTAACTTTAGATAACCCTCACTTATCAAAAAGAAAAATCTGCATGGTGGTTAGTAATTGGCCTAGAATCAACCAATATCTACCCACCTCAATGCTTCGCCACACGTACGTCTGGGGGAGTGGGGAATTCCGATTTTTTTTGCTTGTTACCTTATCCAACCAAGTCAGCCTATGCATGCTCCTTAGGTGTCCAATTATATCTCTTCCATTCCCTGCATGTTCGCCACTTGTGCTACCTTTGGACACTTGAAAAATTTGATTCCCTTGGTTCCTTTATGCGCATGCCTTAAGACAAGATGCTGATCATGAATTTTATAAACCAACAACAAGTTCAGCCATTGCATGTCCCTTAAGTGTCTCAATTAAAGTCCTTCCATGCAATGCATGTGTGCCACCTAGCCCCCTTTAGCTTGCATGAATAACAAATGGAAAACCTCATCTTGCTCCTCTCCAAATGTGCGCCTAGGGTAGAGAAAAAAGAGGCTGGAAATTCTGATTTGAGTGCACCTTTGAATAACACTAGTCAGCCACCCACCACTCCTCCTTCCATGCGCATAGGTAGTGTAAAAAGCTGGCTGCTCACTTGCTACTCCACCCTTGTACCTCCCTCATGCGCTGAGTATAGAAGAGGAAATGGAATTCTAGTCACTTGTTTTGTAGCCATATCCCATTGCAACCTTGCATGCACACCATGTGTCACACAAAAATCTCTTCTCCCTTCTGCATGACCGCTACCTGCCTTCCCTTATCTCTTACATGTGCGCCACTTTGCATCACCCGTGGAACAAATGCATGCTTCCCCTTTCTTTACATAGCAGCCAGGATCATCTTCTTGACTCAAAGCTTCTTCCCCTCTCAAACTGCAGCCACAGTACCGAAAGCCAAGGGAGATTAGGCTCATATCTCCTTCTCATTCTATCCCACCAACCGTGCTTCCATGGGAATAGGATAAACCACTTTAACATATCTTCCTCCACCACTATTTCGGCTAAGAACACTTGAGTAGTGATAACTCATATTTTATTACACTTATTTGTTACTCTTGATTGGTACTTTTAGGTTTTATTTGAATTAAATAAAGGTCTTTTGGGTTAAATTAGAATTCTAGTTTTTAATTGGGTTTAATTGATTTTCGTCATAATTTTTCAGATTTACACTACTTTCGTATTTTGACCATATCTCACTCTACAGATGTCCGATTGACTCTGTTCTTGTTGAGTTTTGCAGCTAACAGGAAGGGCTATAATTTCTACTTCAGCTACTGAAGCCCAATTCGGACCGGAAGATGGTCTAAACCTGAGCTCAAGATGACATGTTTTTTGCTGGAATATTATTTTATTATTGGACTTGTAATTTAAATTAAAGCCCAATTACTTAAGTGGTCCAAAGCCAAGTTAGTTTTAGTTTTATTTTATTATTTTATATTGCATTTTAGACGAATGGGCCGGGCCGATATGAATTAAGCCCAGCCCAAATTGGTTTTTGAACCCTTGGGGCATATGTAGGAGAGGAGGGGAAACATTTTGGATTATGTAATTTTCAACCAGGAGGATCAAGACACTTTTCTCTAAAGCGTTCTTCGCGTTCTTCATCTTCTTCTTCTTCTTCTTTTTTCTTTTAAGCAATTTAATTTGTAATCATGTTTATCCTAGCCATGCTAGGCTAAACCCCTTTTTAATCAACATAAGGGGAAGGGATTCCATGGATCTGTTTAGAGGATTTGCGATCAATCTCTAACCAGATTTATTTCTTTACCCTAACTCAGATCAATATCATGCGATTGTGGATATTCGATCTGAGGTTCGCGATTGCGATTATGGGTGAAGAATGATCATCAGATTTGATGATCCGATTAACCTCAATTGGAAATAAGGATTCTGATTCAATTGGGATTAATCATGAATTTGGTAATTTTTCTAATTCTTTAACCAGATTTGTTTCTTTTCCTAACTCGGATTGATATCGTGCGATTGTGGATATTCGATCTGAGGTTCGCGATTGTGATCATGGAAAAGGGATAATCATCAGATTTGATGATCCGATTGTTCTCAATTGAAAATAAGGATTTTGATTCAATTGAGATCAACCGTGAATTTGGTAATTTTTATCCAATGAAGGACGTCCATGGAACCCTAACCTTAGGTTGGTTAATTTTGAATTACGGATTTTAATCCCAATTTTATATTCTGTCTTTTAAATTATTCAAACTGAAATCAAAACCCCCCCTTTTATTTACTATTTTCAGCAACGATTTTCACCCAAATAATTTCCTTGAGAGACGACTTAGGGTTTCCACTTTACTGTAAATTTTCTGAACCCTAAATAAAAATAATTTTTAATTTGCACGAGTTCGACAGCTCGTGTCAAATTTGGCGCCGTTGCCGGGGAAATTGCATCGGTCTAAATCGTTTCTGTTTCTAAAAAAAAAAAATTGAATTGTTTTTTAATTTTCGTTTCAGTTTCAGTTTTCATTTTAATTCTCTTTAATTTTCGTTTCTGTTTCGGTTTTCATTTGAATTATCTTTTCTGTTTTAGTTTTCTTCTTAATTTTTGTTTCTGTTACAGAGTTTAAAAAAAAAATTTAAAAAAAATTTTAATTTTTTTTTTAATTCTCCTTAATTTTTTTTTCTCTTTTATTTTAATTCTTTTAATTTTCGTTTTCTGTTTCTGTTTAAAAAAAAAACAAAAAAAAAATTTGTTTTTGAATTATCCATTTTTGTGTGTTTCTATTTTTCTGAGCATACCTTAGTGCAAGCATCCACAGTCCAATCCTCAGCAGCTTCTACAGTAGCATCAAGCATGAATAATCAAAGAATTGAAAATAAGCTTGAAGAGTTAAACTTGTTGGTGAGACAATTGGCAGTAACACAGATAGTGCAGCCTCCCACTCCACAGATGAGCAACTTGTGTGGTATCTACTGTGACCCTCTTCATCCCACAGATGTCTGCCCCTCCTTTCATGATAACATCCCTCTAGTTGATCATACATTAGCTGCAGTAGGAGTTTTTCCAGGAAAATTGCAGTATTAGCAGCAGCAATACAATCCCTTCTCTAGTACTTACGATCCTCGCTGGAATCCCCACTTGAATTGGAATCAGAACCTGAACCAGCAGAGCCTTCCTCCTTATCAACAGTGGCAAAATTTCCAGCAGGCTGTACCTCCACAGCATTTGCAACAGGAGCCACTAGCCCAACAGCAAATCAATTACGATCCTTCACTAGAAGATTTGGTGAAACAGATGGCGACGAGTAACTTGCAATTTCAGCAGCAGACTGAATCTACAATTCAGAACCTGCAAACACAGATTGGGCAGTTGGCAACATCAATGAGTCAGGTTCAACCTCAAAGTTCCAGCAGTTTTCTTCCTCCGCAAACAGTTCCAAAACCAAAAGGGAATGCAAATGCCAGTGCTATATCTCTAAGGTCAGGCAAGCAACTGCATGAGCCCCAGCAAGCTACAGTTGAGGATGAACTAGCATTGGAAAAAAATAAGACAGTGCAAGAGAAGCGAAAACTTGACAATGAACCTGAGTTCTCTGTTCCGCTTCCCTTCCCTCAAAGAGCCATCAATTCCAGGAAATTGGCTGAAATAACACAAGAGAAGGAGTTACTAGACACATTCAGGAAGGTTGAAGTTAACATTCCTCTCTTAGATGCAATCAAGCAGATTCCAAAATATGCCAAATTCCTAAAAGAATTATGCATCAATAAGAGGCGACTGAAGGGGGACGAGCTAGTTAACGTGAGCCATAATGTATCAGCCCTCATCCAACCCATGCCTGAGAAATGCAAAGATCTAGGAACATTTACTATTCACTGCATTAGAGGAAGTTCTATATTTGATGATTGCATGCTAGACTTAGGTGCTTCCATTAAAGTCATGCCTGAGTCTGTTTACAAGTCCCTTGGTCTTGATCCTTTGCGTGCTACTGGTGTTATTATCCAGTTAGCCAATAGGAGCAATGCTCACCCTTCTTGTTTAATTGAAAATGTTTTAGTCAGAGTAAATAACCCGATATTTCCTGCTGACTTTTACATTTTAGATATGGAGGGTGAGTCTCCTAGTAGTACGCCCCCAATCATACTTGGGAGGCCCTTTTTGAAAACTGCAAGGACCAAATTAGATGTGCATGCTGGGACTCTATCCATGGAATTTGATGATAGCATTGTACATTTTAGTATATTTGATTCCATGAAGCATTCTAAGGTTCAAGTTGAGCATTCAGTTTCATGCATAAATGTGATTCATGATGTGGTTGGTAAGGTTGATTCTGAATTGATTAATGATTGTGCATTACCTGTGGATTCTGATCTACCTATTAATGATTCTGAATTTGTACTTAATGTGAAGTTAGGCAAGACTCCCCATTCTAGTAATGATTTTGATCCTAACTCTCATGGACCCAAGATGAAATGGGTACAAAAAATTTCTTCCTCTATTTTTAGTATGCAGAAAAGTTTACGTAAGGTTGGAAGAAAGGATCAAGAGAAGAAGAAATGCATATAGAAAAGAAAACCCCCAAAGTTGCGTGATAAGCAGATGGGGAAGAGTTGCAAAATAATTGGCCATCACCTCAAAGTTGTTCATGAAGGACCCCAGAAGCAACCTGTGGAGACAGAGGCTCTACTCACTGATGTTGTTTATCCTCCTTAGGGAGTCCAGGGAGTCTTCTTCCCTCTTTTTCTTTTCTTTCTGTTATTTGCATTTTTCTTTCTTTCTTTTAGTTTTTGACTTTCGTAGGTAGATTTTCCTCTTCTTTCTGGTTACTATTGAGTGTTACATGGAGTAGACTTAGATCACAATGTTTGATAGTAAAGTCTATTAGGCTTTGATCTCAATTCTTGGATTGCAATACTTGTTGATTGATGCTGTGATGCTGATTGCATGATTTGGTTACCCCTTGTGAGGTTTTGAGCTTGTATACATGGCATATCTTCTGGCCATGCTTTTATTCTTGTGTGCTTCTGCTCTTGATCTTTTTTTCTCTAGAACTTGCTATGATTCTTTTTGAAATTGCATTTTTCACTTACATGCATGAATATGATTGAGGCATTCATTTCTTTCTTTACCCACTTTAGCCAGATAGCCATCTCTTACATTATTATCCCTTGATGAGCCCCTTTGAGCCTTTATATCCTTTACTTCTTGAGCCACATTACAAACCTAAGTGAAAAAACCAATTAATTCCACACCCTGGAGATTTACTGAGCAATGGTTTTCACTATGATGTTGTGTTTAAGTGTGGGGGTTTGCCCGAGGCATGCAAAAGTTTAAGTGTGGGGGGTGACAATGTGATTCTTTTCTCTGCTATGTGGTTCTTCTATGTTATAAGAAAAAAAATAGAAAAAGCAAAAAGAAAAAAAAAGTAAAAAGAAAAAAAATAGAAAAAAAAAGAAAAGAAAAAAAAAGTGTGTTTATTTTTATCTTTTCATTATCTTTGTGTAAGTTCTCAACCCTTGCTCTTGTTGATTTCTAGGGTGTTTAACTTTCTTTCCCCATATTTCATCCATACCTTCACCTCAGCCCCATTACAACCCTGCATAAAGCCCTCTTGATTTGTGCATGCATGTGTTAGTAGCAGTGGAAAAGTAGAATTTGAGAAAGCCTATGGTAGATTGATTTTCTTGAGTAGATTTGAGTGATACACTGATTACCTGATACACTTGAGAGAAAAATATTGAGAGCATCTTGTGTGAAACCATTTTCTGTAATTGGCATGTGCAGCAAAAATTAACAAGTCTTGTGATTTGAGATTAAGGAATTTCAGTCCTGATTGATTTAGCTGTGAAGACTTGTGATCTTTGTGTATTTTCTGTATGCTTGGTAATTGTTAGAAAGGATTGGTTGATCTTAATCTTTTGCTTTTAATTTTAGTTTTTGCCCAGGAGTGCAAAAAGATAAGTGTGGGGGAATTTGATAACTCATATTTTATTACACTTATTTGTTACTCTTGGTTGGTATTTTTAGGTTTTATTTGAATTAAATAAAGGTCTTTTGGGTTAAATTAGAATTCTAGTTTTTAATTGGGTTTAATTGATTTTCGTCATAATTTTCCAGATTTACACTACTTTCGTATTTTGACCATATCTCACTCTACAGATGTCCGATTGACTCTGTTCTTGTTGAGTTTTGCAGCTAACAGGAAGGGCTATAATTTCTATTTCAGCTACTGAAGCCCAATTCGGACCGGAAGATGGTCTAAACCTGAGCTCACGATGATGTGTTTTTTGATGGAATATTATTTTATTATTGGACTTGTAATTTAAATTAAAGCCCAATTACTTAAGTGGTCCAAAGCCAAGTTAGTTTTAGTTTTATTTTATTATTTTATATTGCATTTTAGACGAATGGGTCGGGCCGATCTGAATTAAGCCCAGCCCAAATTGGTTTTTGAACCCTAGGGGCATATGTAGGAGAGGAGGGGAAACATTTTGGATTATGTAATTTTCAACCAGGAGGATCAAGACACTTTTCTCTGAAGCGTTCTTCGCGTTCTTCATCTTCTTCTTCTTCTTCTTTTTTCTTTTATGCAATTTAATTTGTAATCATGTTTATCCTAGCCATGCTAGGCTAAACCCCCTTTTAATCAACATAAGGGGAAGGGATTCCATGGATCTGTTTAGAGGATCTGCGATCAATCTCTAACCATATTTATTTCTTTACCCTAATTCAGATCAATATCATGCGATTGTGGATATTCGATCTGAGGTTTGCGATTGCGATTATGGGTGAAGAATGATCATCAGATTTGATGATCCGATTAACCTCAATTGGAAATAAGGATTCTAATTCAATTGGGATTAATCGTGAATTTGGTAATTTTTCTAATTCTTTAACCAGATTTGTTTCTTTTCCTAACTCGGATCGATATCGTGCGATTGTGGATATTCGATCTGAGGTTCGCGATTGTGATCATGGAAAAGGGATAATCATCAGATTTGATGATCCGATTGTTCTCAATTGAAAATAAGGATTTTGATTCAATTGAGATCAACCGTGAATTTGGTAATTTTTATCCAATGAAGGACGTCCATGGAACCCTAACCTTAGGTTGGTTAATTTTGAATTACGGATTTTAATCCCAATTTTATATTCTGTCTTTTAAATTATTCAAACTGAAATCAAAACCCCCCTTTTATTTTCTATTTTCAGCAACGATTTTCACCCAAACAATTTCCTTGAGAGACGACTTAGGGTTTCCACTTTACTGCAAATTTTCTGAACCCTAAATAAAAATAATTTTTAATTTGCACGAGTTCGACAGCTCGTGTCAAGTAGGAGGTTGTAAATGAATCACCAAGATAATCTCTTGTTCCCTGCTGTTCGGCTGGTACATACATGTTATGGGAATGTGGATTTGTGTCATCTTTATCCTCTGGAGTCTGTTCAGCCGCTGCACTGCTGAGTTGAGGACATGCAGACCAAATCTTCTAAGCATATCACTCCTCTCCCCTGCTCCTCTAATCATAAACGAAAAACATCACATCTAACCCTTTACTCCCATTTTGTTGCTGGTCCAGCCGAGCATCAAAGCTCGAAGAGAGCTTGTGATGTCTCTCACTCCATCCTCTTTCTTCCCTGGTGTGCGCCGTCAACCTTAAGTGGGAAAAAGAACATCTGAGACTGGGAACATTAGAATAGTAGAGCTGCTGCTTGTCATCGTGACTATTGAGTACCAGCCATAGAGGTATTTAAAACAGATAAAACTCCCAATATATTCTTTCTGTTTCGGTTGCATTTGAAGCTAGGGAGTTAGTCCTTCCCTTGGTATCTCCTTCGTTTCTGCCAGCTGAACCTCTTTGACCGTTTTATGTCTCCCACTCTACATGTATTAGAATGAGTTGATAGCCTGCTCTAGGTTCTTGTGCAGCACATCTAGGTAGAAGGGTGAAACCTTGAAGTAAAATCCTTATTGTATGCTTGATGTGGGACCGATTGTGTACCTACAATAAGAGGTAAGCCAACCTGAAGTTTTCCTTTCGCTAATTCTGTTTTGGCGTGCTTAAGTATATTACGATAATATTTTCGTTGGTTGTTTCACTGCCTTTACTCTACCCCTTTTCGAACAACACTGGAATTGAGTCATGTAAACCAAAATGGGATTTTTGTAAACTTGGAATATAGCTCTCTGTCTATTTCGTTGGACTGCCTATTTGATTAACCAAAGTAAATCGATTTTGCATGTGTTAAACTTAAACATGCAGCATGTTATAAGCCTCTTAGCGCACCTTGTTCTTGTACAATGGAATTTGTGAATGAAAAAAATATATCATGAATCTTTTTGGTGTTGAAAACCGAATGGTTATGCTTGTGAAACCTTGGACTTTCGTTGTTAGTTAGTGAATAAAATGGGAAGAAATCAGCATGTTAAAAGCCTAATTATTCTAGCCTAAGTAGAACGGGTTATGCTTTGTTGAAGTAAATTTTTGTGCACCTAAATTCTAGCTTAAAACGAACCTGAATATGTTGGAAGCTTTGAATTATTTTGCTGTTAACGAGTTGTTAAATGAATATGAAGTCAGAAACTGTTTAAGGAAAAAGCATGATAAAACCGAGGCTGGGTGTGTGTGTGTTGGGGATTTAGAATTTTATCATGATAATATGTTAGTAAATAATGGGAAGGTAGAAATCGGCGATGCACAAGAAGCATGGTAAATCGAGTGACACACAAGAATATTGGGAGGCATGGAATTGGTTTATGAATAATACGAATGTATGAATAAAATTCTGACTTGTACCGCATGAATATAGGTGTGCAAATTCGTTGAGTATGGACTGAATTGGTGGCTGTTTGGATAATTATGGAATGCATGATTTAAATAGCTAAAGTGCCAAGGTATGTGCAATGACACTACCTTCTTGATTGCTAGAAGGAGCACGAGGTTTGACCGTAGCTCCATATTTTGGTATACTTGAAATATGCTTGTTTTGGAATCATGAATCTCATGATATTACATATGCTGCAGCTTTGTGACATTATATGTCAAACCTGAATATGATTTAGTCATGCATGTACATTCATAATTTTATTTGTATGCTGCGTGTGACTCATGACATAACATCCATGCACAAGTTTCATGTTTATGACCGAATATGCTTTCGAAAACTAAGCATACGTTTGAGCATGCATCATGTAGGCATCCCCTTCGGTACCGGGGTCTTGGGACATTGGCTTCAGTCCGCTAGGTATACAGTTGGAACCCTCCAAGGAGCCATTAAGGGAGGCCTTTTCCACTGTCTTTGTTAGTACGCGCATGACGATGCGAATTACGTACGTTTTGGCGTTATATACGCGTTTTGTTTAGCATCTTGGCAGCATATGTATCAGTTTGTTTAGCTTGATATGTATAAGAATATCTCAGTTTGATATGTATAAATATGTTTTAGCTTGATTATGTATACCATTTCTGTATCTAGCAAATGCTTTTGCATTTGATTTTGTCATCACTTACTGGGATATATTTCTCACCCCTTTGGGGCTGCTGTTTTTAATAAAATGGCAGGAGAGCGGATGGGCACATGAAGATTTGATTGGAAAGACTTAGCCATGCTTACTGTTGTTTTGTGCTGTTGGTTGAATCTTTGATTCGGAGTATTTGGATGAATGTATTAAGCTTTGGATTTGATGTCTTGTTGAATTTTAAACTTTGATGTTCCTCTAGTGGTTTGGAAAAATTCTGAAATGTTTTGGTAAAGACTCAAGATTGAGGGCTGTGAAAATATGAAAAACCAATTTTTGGAGCATTTTAAATGTTGTCGTTCCGAGGCTACGGACCTTCAAATGAGGCATAATTTATATGCACGCGAAGCCCCAGGAATGTACTTTCAAACTATGCAGGTTTTATTTTTACACGAAATCTGTACTAATTTTTATAAGGTTCGTCATACAACTGGTTTCCAGAAACGGACAGAATTCGCAAGCATCTTACGTGTTCTGTTCCGTGGGGCTATTCACCTTCGAATCGCGCATAATTTATATGTACGCGACGCCCCGGATGTCTAGTTTTTCAGAAGCTTGAAATATTTTTTACCGCAGTTGAATTCGATTTTATACAGATTTTTCACGGCAGCAAGGTTTTCTGAAAAGTATAGAAAATTCAGAAAAGGGTTTTATCATTGAAATTTTATGTGTTTGATAAACGATTTCATCTTTCTCAAGTTGTTTATATAAGCATCAAATCTGAATATTTTCAAAGTCCCAAATTTAAATGTTTTGCGATAAAAGTTTCTTTTTATTGAGTCCTATACCGCTGCGACTCTAATACGATTTAGCAAACAACCATCTTGGATGCATACAAGAGTGGGTGTTACAGAATTCGTTTCCTATCAAAAATCTTCGACGGGTTTCCTTTTTCGTCGAAAAACTTCACAAAATCAATTTCTTTTGCATTTATTTTATTCATCCGTTTTCAACGGGATCCATTTTCCTTCGAAGAACAACACTTTCTTTTGCAATTATTTTATTCATCCATTTTCGACGGAATCCGTTTTCCGTCACAAATCTTCGAAGGAATCCATTTTCCGTCGAAAAACTTCACACAAGCAATTTCTTTTGCATTTATTTTATTCATCCATTTTCGACGGAATTCATTTTCCGTCCAAAATCTTTGACGAAATCCATTTTCCATCAAAAATCTTCTACGGAATCCATTTTCCGTCGAAAAACTTCAAAAAATCAATTTCTTTTGCATTTATTTTATTCATCCATTTTCGACAGAATCCATGTTCCTTCGAAAAACTTTACAAAATCAAATTATTTTCCAATTTATTTTATTCATCTGTTTTCGACGGAATTCGTTTTCCATCAAAAATCTTTGACTGATTTCCTTTTTCGTCGAAAAACTTCACAAAATCAATTTCTTTTCCATTTATTTTATTCATCCGTTTTCAACGGAATCCATTTTCCTTCGAAAAACAACATAAAATCAATTTCTTTTGCAAATATTTTATTCATCCATTTTCGACGGAATCGGTTTTCCGTCAAAAATCTTCGGAGGAATCCATTTTCCGTCGAAAAACTTCACAAAATCAACTTCTTTTGCATTTATTTTATTAATCCATTTTCGACGGAATTCATTTTCCATCAAAAATCTTCGACAGAATCCATTTTCCATCAAAAATCTTCTACGGAATCCATTTTCCGTCGAAAAACTTCAAAAAATCAATTTCTTTTGTATTTATCTTATTCATCCATTTTCGACGGAATCCATTTTCCATCAAAAAACTTCACAATATCAATTTCTTTTGCCTTTATTTTATTCATCCATTTTCGACGGAATCCATTTTCCTTCGAAAAACAACACAAAATCAATTTCTTTTGCATTTATTTTATTCATCCGTTTTCGATGAAATCCGTTTTCCGTCAAAAAACTTCACACAATGAATTTCTTTTCCATTTATCTTATTCATTCGTTTTTGACGGAATGCATTTTCCGTCGAAAAACTTCACAAAATCAATTTCTTTTTCATTTATTTTATTCATCCATTTTCGACAGAATTCATTTTCCATCCAAAATCTTTGACGGAATCCATTTTCCGTCAAAAATCTTCGACGTAATACATTTTCCATTGAAAAACTTCGCAAAATCAATTTCTTTTGCATTTATTTTATTCATCCATTTTCGACGGAATTCGTTTTCCGTCGAAAAACTTCATAAAATAAATTTCTTTTGCATTAATTTTATTCATCCATTTTCGACGAAATACATTTTCCGTCAAAAATCTTCGACGGAATCCATTTTCCGTCGAAAAACTTCACAAAATCAATTTCTTTTGCATTTATTTTTTTCATCCATTTTCGACGGAATCCAACTTCCGTCGAAAAACTTTACAAAATCAATTTCTTTTCCAATTTATTTTATTCATCCATATTTGACGAAATTCATTTTACGTCAAAAATCTTCGACGGATTTCCTTTTTCGTCGAAAAACTTCGCAAAATCAATTTCTTTTGCATTTATTTTACTCATCTGTTTTCAACGGAATCCATTTTCCTTCGAAAAACAACACAAAATCAATTTCTTTTGCAATTATTTTATTCATCCATTTTCGACGGAATCCGTTTTCCGTCAAAAATCTTCGAAGGAATCCATTTTCCGTCGAAAAACTTCACAAAATCAATTTCTTTTGCATTTATTTTATTCATCCATTTTCGACGGAGTTCATTTTCCGTCCAAAATCTTCGACAGAATCCATTTTCCATCAAAAATCTTCTACAGAATCCATTTTCCGTCGAAAAACTTCATAAAATCAATTTCTTTTGCATTTATTTTATTCATCCATTTTCGACGGAATCCATTTTCCATCAAAAAACTTCACAATATCAATTTTTTTTGCATTTATTTTATTCATCCATTTTCGGTGGAATCCGTTTTCCGTCAAAAAAACATCACAAAATCAATTCCTTTTGCATTTATTTTATTCATTCATTTTCGACGAAATTCATTTTCCGTCAAAAATCTTCGAAGGAATCCATTTTCCGTCAAAAACTTCACAAAATCAATTTCTTTTGCAATTATTTTATTCATCCATTTTCGACGGAATTCATTTTCCGTCAAAAATCTTCGACAGAATCCATTTTCCATCAAAAATCATCTACGGAATCCATTTTCAATGGAAAAACTTCAAAAAACCAATTTCTTTTGCATTTAATTTATTCATCCGTTTTTGACGGAATACATTCTCCATCAAAAATCTTCGACGGAAACCATTTTCCGTCGAAAACTTCACAAAAACAAATTCTTTTGCATTTATTATATTCATCCATTTTCGACGGAATTCGTTTTCCGTCGAAAAACTTTACAAAATGAGTTTCTTTTGCACTTTTTTTTTATTCATCCATTTTCGACGGAATCCGTTTTCCGTCAAAAAACTTCACAATATCAATTTCTTTTGCATTTATTTTATTCATCCATTTTTGACGGAATTCATTTACCGTAAAAAATCATCGACGGAATCCATTTTCCGTCGAAAAACTTCACAAAATCAATTTCTTTTGAATTTACTTTATTCATCCATATTCGACGGAATCCGTTTTCCGTCAAAAACACTTCACAAAACAATTTCTTTTGCATTTATTTTATTCTTCCATTTTCGATGGAATTCATTTTCCGTCAAAAATCATCGACGGAATCCATTTTGCGTCGAAAACATCACAAAATCAATTTCTTTTGCATTTATTTTATTCATCCATTTTCGACGGAATCCGTTTTCCGTCAAAAAACATCACAAAATCAATTTCTTTTGCATTTATTTTATTCATCCATTTTCGACGGAATCCGTTTTCCGTCAAAAACACTTCGCAAAATCAATTTCTTTTGCATTTATTTTATTCATCCATTTTCGATGGAATTCATTTTCCGTCAAAAATCATCGACGGGATACATTTTCCGTCGAAAAACTTCACAAAATCAAATTCTTTTGCTTTTATTTTATTCATCCGTTTTCGACGGAATACATTTTCCGTCAAAAATCTTCGACGGAATCCATTTTTCGTCGAAAACTTCACAAAATCAATTTCTTTTGCATTTATTTTTTTCATCCATTTTCGACGGAATCCATTTTCCGTCAAAAAACATCACAATATCAATTTCTTTTGCATTTATTTTATTCATCCATTTTCGACGGAATTCGTTTTCCGTCAAAAAAACTTCAGAAAATCAATTTCTTTTGCATTTATTTTATTCATCCATTTTCGACGGAATCCGTTTTCCGTCAAAAAAACTTAACAAAATCAATTTCTTTTGCATTTATTTTATTCATCCATTTTCGACGGAATCCATTTTCCGTCAAAAAACATCACAATATCAATTTCTTTTGCATTTATTTTATTCATCCATTTTCGACGGAATCCGTTTTCCGTCAAAAAAACTTCAGAAAATCAATTTTTTTTGCATTTATCTTATTCATCCGTTTTCGACGGAATTCGTTTTCCGTCCAAAATCTTCGACGGAATCCCTTTTCCGTCAAAAAACTTCACAAAATCAATTTCTTTTGCATTTATTTTATTCATCCGTTTTCGACGGAATTCGTTTTCCGTCAAAAATGTTCGACGGAATCCATTTTCCGTCAAAAAACTTCTCAAAATCAATTTCTTTTGCATTTATTTTATTCATCCATTTTTGACGCAATTCATTTTCCGTCAAAAATCTTCGACGGAATCCATTATTCGTCGAAAAACTTCTCAAAATCAATTTCTTTTGCATTTATTTTATTCATCAGTTTTCGACGGAATCCGTTTTCCTTCGTAAAATTTTACAAAATCAATTTCTTTTTCAATTTATTTTATTCATCCATTTTCGATGGAATTCGTTTTCCGTCCAAAATCTTCGACGGATTTCCTTTTTCGTCGAAAAACTTAACAAAATCAATTTCTTTTGCATTTATTTTATTCATCCGTTTTCAACGGAATCCATTTTCCTTCGAAAAACAACATAAAATCAATTTCTTTTGCAATTATTTTATTCATCCATTTTCGACGGAATCAGTTTTCCGTCAAAAATCTTCGGAGGAATCCATTTTCCGTCGAAAAACTTCACAAAATCAATTTCTTTTGCATTTATTTTATTCATCCATTTTCGACGGAATTCATTTTCCGTCAAAAATCTTCGACAGAATCCATTTTCCATCAAAAATCTTCTACGGAATCCATTTTCAGTGGAAAAACTTCCAAAAATCAATTCCTTTTGCATTTAATTTATTCATCCATTTTCGACGGAATACATTTTCCATAAAAAATCTTCGACGGAATCCATTTTCCGTCGAACAATTCACAAAATCCATTTCTTTTGCATTTATTTTATTCATCCATTTTCGACGGAATCCGTTTTCCGTCAAAAAAATTCACAAAATCAATTTCTTTTGCATTTATTTTATTTATCCATTTTCGACGGAATTCATTTTCCATCAAAAATCTTTGAAGGAATTCATTTTCTGTCGAAAAACTTCACAAAATCAATTTCTTTTGCATTTATTTTATTCATCCGTTTTTAACGGAATATATTTTCCGTCAAAAATCATAGACGGAATCCATTTTCCATCCAAAATCTTCTACAGAAACATTTTCCGTCGAAAAACTTCAAAAAATCAATTTCTTTTGCATTTATTTTATTCATCCATTTTCGACGGAATTCATTTTCCGTCAAAAATCTTCGACAGAATCCATTTTCCATCAAAAATCTTCTACGGAATCCATTTTCAATGGAAAAACTTCAAAAAACCAATTTCTTTTAAATTTAATTTATTCATCCGTTTTTGACGGAAACCATTTTCCATCAAAAATCTTCGACGGAAACCATTTTCCGTCGAAAACTTCACAAAAACAATTTCTTTTGCATTTATTTTATTCATCCATTTTCGACGGAATTCGTTTTCCATCGAAAAACTTTACAAAATGAATTTCTTTTGCACTTTTTTTTATTCATCCATTTTCGACGGAATCCATTTTCCGTCAAAAAACTTCACAATATCAAATTCTTTTGCATTTATTTTATTCATCCATTTTCGACGGAATCCGTTTTCCGACAAAAAAACTTCACAAAATCAATTTCTTTTGCATTTATTTTATTCATCCATTTTCGACGGAATCCGTTTTCCGTCAAAAAACATCACAAAATCAATTTCTTTTGCATTTATTTTATTCATCCATTTTCGACGGAATCCGTTTTCCGTCAAAAACACTTCGCAAAATCAATTTCTTTTGCATTTATTTTATTCATCCATTTTCGACGGAATCCCTTTTCCGTCAAAAATCTTCGACGGAATCCATTTGTCGTCGAAAATCTTAACAAACCAATTTCTTTAGCATTTATTTTATTCATCAGTTCTCGACGGAATCTGTTTTCCTTCGAAAAACTTTATAAAATCAATTTCTTTTGCAATTTAAATCATTCATCTGTTTTCGACGGAATTCATTTTCCGTCACAAATCTTCGACGGATTTCCTTTTTCGTCGAAAAATTTCACAAAATCAATTTCTTTTGCAATTATTTTATTCATCCATTTTCGACGAAATCCGTTTTCTGTCAAAAATCTTCGAAGGAATCCATTTTCCGTCAAAAAACTTCTCAAAATCAATTTCTTTTGCATTTATTTTATTCATCCATTTTTGACGGAATTCATTTTCCGTCAAAAATCTTCGACGGAATCCATTTTTCGTCGAAAAACTTCTCAAAATCAATTTCTTTTGCATTTATTTTATTCATCAGTTTTCGACGGAATCCGTTTTCCTTCGAAAAATTTTACAAAATCAGTTTCTTTTTCAATTTATTTTATTCATCCATTTGCGATGGAATTCGTTTTTCGTCCAAAATCTTCGACGGATTTCCTTTTTCGTCGAAAAACTTAACAAAATCAATTTCTTTTGCATTTATTTTATTCATCCGTTTTCAACGGAATCCATTTTCCTTCGAAAAACAACATAAAATCAATTTCTTTTACAATTATTTTATTCATCCAATTTCGACGGAATCAGTTTTCCGTCAAAAATCTTCGGATGAATCCATTTTCCGTCGAAAAACTTCACAAAATCAATTTCTTTTGCATTTATTTTATTCATCCATTTTCGACGGAATTCATTTTCCGTCAAAAATCTTCGACAGAATCCATTTTCCATCAAAAATCTTCTACGGAATCCATTTTCCGTCGAAAAACTTCAAAAAATCAATTTCTTTTGTATTTATTTTATTCATCCATTTTCGACGGAATCCATTTTCCATCAAAAAACTTCACAATATCAATTTCTTTTGCCTTTATTTTATTCATCCATTTTCGACGGAATCCGTTTTCCGTCAAAAAAACTTCACAAAATCAATTTTTTTGCATTTATTTTATTTATCCATTTTCGACGGAATTCGTTTTCCGTTAAAAATCTTCGAAGGAATTCATTTTCCGTCGAAAAACTTCACAAAATCAATTTCTTTTGCATTTATTTTATTCATCCGTTTTTAACGGAATATATTTTCCGTCAAAAATCATAGACGGAATCCATTTTCCATCCAAAATCTTCTACAGAAACATTTTCCGTCGAAAAACTTCAAAAAATCAATTTCTTTTGCATTTATTTTATTCATCCATTTTCGACAGAATTCATTTTCCGTCAAAAATCTTCGACAGAATCCATTTTCCGTCAAAAATCTTCGACAGAATCCATTTTCCATCAAAAATCTTCTACGGAATCCATTTTCAATGGAAAAACTTCAAAAAACCAATTTCTTTTGCATTTAATTTATTCATCCGTTTTTGACGGAATACATTTTCCATCAAAAATCTTCGACGGAAACCATTTTCCGTCGAAAACTTCACAAAAACAATTTCTTTTGCATTTATTTTATTCATCCATTTTCGACGAAATCCGTTTTCTGTCAAAAATCTTCGAAGGAATCCATTTTCCGTCAAAAAACTTCTCAAAATCAATTTCTTTTGCATTTATTTTATTCATCCATTTTTGACGGAATTCATTTTCAAATTCCGTCGTCGAAAAAATTCTCAAAATCAATTTCTTTTGCATTTATTTTATTCATCAGTTTTCGAAGGAATCCGTTTTCCTTCGAAAAATTTTACAAAATCAGTTTCTTTTTCAATTTATTTTATTCATCCATTTGCGATGGAATTCGTTTTTCGTCCAAAATCTTCGACGGATTTCCTTTTTCGTCGAAAAACTTAACAAAATCAATTTCTTTTGCATTTATTTTATTCATCCGTTTTCAACGGAATCCATTTTCCTTCGAAAAACAACATAAAATCAATTTCTTTTACAATTATTTTATTCATCCAATTTCGACGGAATCAGTTTTCCGTCAAAAATCTTCGGATGAATCCATTTTCCGTCGAAAAACTTCACAAAATCAATTTCTTTTGCATTTATTTTATTCATCCATTTTCGACGGAATTCATTTTCCGTCAAAAATCTTCGACAGAATCCATTTTCCATCAAAAATCTTCTACGGAATCCATTTTTCGTCGAAAAACTTCAAAAAATCAATTTCTTTTGTATTTATTTTATTCATCCATTTTCGACGGAATCCATTTTCCATCAAAAAACTTCACAATATCAATTTCTTTTGCCTTTATTTTATTCATCCATTTTCGACGGAATTCATTTTCCGTCAAAAAAACTTCACAAAATCAATTTTTTTGCATTTATTTTATTTATCCATTTTCGACGGAATTCGTTTTCCGTTAAAAATCTTCGAAGGAATTCATTTTCCGTCGAAAAACTTCACAAAATCAATTTCTTTTGCATTTATTTTATTCATCCGTTTTTAACGGAATATATTTTCCGTCAAAAATCATAGACGGAATCCATTTTCCATCCAAAATCTTCTACAGAAACATTTTCCGTCGAAAAACTTCAAAAAATCAATTTCTTTTGCATTTATTTTATTCATCCATTTTCGACAGAATTCATTTTCCGTCAAAAATCTTCGACAGAATCCATTTTCCGTCAAAAATCTTCGACAGAATCCATTTTCCATCAAAAATCTTCTACGGAATCCATTTTCAATGGAAAAACTTCAAAAAACCAATTTCTTTTGCATTTAATTTATTCATCCGTTTTTGACGGAATACATTTTCCATCAAAAATCTTCGACGGAAACCATTTTCCGTCGAAAACTTCACAAAAACAATTTCTTTTGCATTTATTTTATTCATCCATTTTCGACGAAATCCGTTTTCTGTCAAAAATCTTCGAAGGAATCCATTTTCCGTCAGAAAAACTTCACAAAATCAATTTCTTTTGCATTTATTTTATTCATCCGTTTTAACGGAATATATTTTCCGTCAAAAATCATAGACGGAATCCATTTTCCATCCAAAATCTTCTACAGAAACATTTTCCGTCGAAAAACTTCAAAAAATCAATTTCTTTTGCATTTATTTTATTCATCCATTTTTGACGGAATTCATTTTCCGTCAAAAATCTTCGACAGCATCCATTTTCCATCAAAAATCTTCTCCGGAATCCATTTTCAATGGAAAAACTTCAAAAAACCAATTTCTTTTGCATTTAATTAATTCATCCGTTTCTGACGGAATACATTTTCCATCAAAAATCTTCGACGGAAACCATTTTCAGTCGAAAACTTCACAAAAACAATTTCTTTTGCATTTATTTTATTCATCCATTTTCGACGGAATTCGTTTTCCATCGAAAAACTTTACAAAATGAATTTCTTTTGCACTTTTTTTAATTCATCCATTTTCGACGGAATCCGTTTTCCGTCAAAAAACTTCACAATATCAATTTCTTTTGCATTTATTTTATTCATCCATTTTCGACGGAATCCGTTTTCCGACAAAAAAACTTCACAAAATCAATTTCTTTTGCATTTATTTTATTCATCCATTTTCGACGGAATTCATTTTCCGTAAAAAATCATCGACGGAATCCATTTTCCGTCGAAAAACTTCACAAAATCGATTTCTTTTGAATTTACTTTATTCATCCATATTCGACGGAATCCGTTTTCCGTCAAAAACACTTCACAAAACAATTTCTTTTGCATTTATTTTATTCTTCCATTTTCGACGGAATACATTTTCCATCAAAAATCTTGGACGGAATCCATTTTTCGTCGAAAACTTCACAAAATCAATTTCTTTTGCATTTATTTTATTCATCCATTTTCGACGGAATCCGTTTTCCGTCAAAAAACATCACAATATCAATTTCTTTTGCATTAATTTTATTCATCCATTTTCGACGGAATCCGTTTTCCGTCAAAAAAACTTCAGAAAATCAATTTCTTTTGCATTTATTTTATTCATCCATTTTCAACGGAATTCATTTTCCGGCGAAAAACTTCACAAAATTAATTTTTTTTTGCATTTATCTTATTCATCCGTTTTCGACGGAATTCGTTTTCCGTCCAAAATCTTCGACGGAATCCCTTTTCCGTCAAAAAAACTTCACAAAATCAATTTCTTTAGCATTTATTTTATTCATCCGTTTTTGACGGAATTCGTTTTCCGTCAAAAATCTTCGGCGGAATCCATTTTCCGTCAAAAAACTTCTCAAAATCAATTTCTTTTGCATTTATTTTATTCATCCATTTTTGACGCAATTCTTTTTCCGTCAAAAATCTTCGACGGAATCCATTTTTCGTCGAAAAATTTCACAAAATCAATTTCTTTTGCATTTATTTTATTCATCAGTTTTCGACGGAATCCGTTTTCCTTCGAAAATTTTTACAAAATCAATTTATTTTTCAATTTATTTTATTAATCCATTTTTGATGGAATTCATTTTCCGTCCAAAATCTTCGACGAATTTCCTTTGTCGTCGAAAAACTTAACAAAACCAATTTCTTTTGCATTTATTTTATTCATCCATTTTCAACGGAATCCATTTTCCTTCGAAAAACAACATAAAATCAATTTCTTTTGCAATTATTTTATTCATCCATTTTCGACGGAATCAGTTTTCTGTCAAAAATCTTCGGAGGAATCCATTTTCCGTCGAAAAACTTCACAAAATCAATTTCTTTTGCATTTATTTTATTCATCCATTTTCGACGGATTTCATTTTCCGTCAAAAATCTTCGACAGAATCCATTTTCCATCAAAAATCTTCTACGGAATCCATTTTCCGTCGAAAAACTTCAAAAAATCAATTTCTTTCGTATTTATTTTATTCATCCATTTTCGACAGAATCCGTTTTCCGTCAAAAAAACTTCACAAAATCAATTTCTTTTGCATTTATTTTATTTATCAATTTTCGACGGAATTCATTTTCCGTCAAAAATCTTCGAAGGAATTCATTTTCCGTCGAAAAACTTCACAAAATCAATTTCTTTTGCATTTATTTTATTCATCCGTTTTTAACGGAATATATTTTCCGTCAAAAATCATAGACGGAATCCATTTTCCATCCAAAATCTTCTACAGAAACATTTTCCGTCGAAAAACTTCAAAAAATCAATTTCTTTTGCATTTATTTTATTCATCCATTTTCGACAGAATTCATTTTCCGTCAAAAATCTTCGACAGAATCCATTTTCCGTCAAAAATCTTCGACAGAATCCATTTTCCATCAAAAATCTTCTACGGAATCCATTTTCAATGGAAAAACTTCAAAAAACCAATTTCTTTTGCATTTAATTTATTCATCCGTTTTTGACGGAATACATTTTCCATCAAAAATCTTCGACGGAAACCATTTTTCGTCGAAAACTTCACAAAAACAATTTCTTTTGCATTTATTTTATTCATCCATTTTCGACGGAATTCATTTTCCATCGAAAAACTTTACAAAATGAATTTCTTTTGCACTTTTTTTTATTCATCCATTTTCGACGGAATCCATTTTCCGTCAAAAAACATCACAATATCAATTTCTTTTGCATTTATTTTATTCATCCATTTTCGACGGAATCCGTTTTCCGACAAAAAAACTTCACAAAATCAATTTCTTTTGCATTTATTTTATTCATCCATTTTCGACGGAATCCGTTTTCCGTCAAAAAACATCACAAAATCAATTTCTTTTGCATTTATTTTATTCATCCATTTTCGACGGAATCCGTTTTCCGTCAAAAACACTTCGCAAAATCAATTTCTTTTGCATTTATTTTATTCATCCATTTTCGACGGAATCCCTTTTCCGTCAAAAATCTTCGACGGAATCCATTTGTCGTCGAAAATCTTAACAAATCAATTTCTTTAGCATTTATTTTATTCATCAGTTCTCGACGGAATCTGTTTTCTTTCGAAAAACTTTATAAAATCAATTTCTTTTGCAATTTAAATCATTCATCTGTTTTCGACGGAATTCATTTTCCGTCACAAATCTTCGACGGATTTCCTTTTTCGTCGAAAAATTTCACAAAATCAATTTCTTTTGCAATTATTTTATTCATCCATTTTCGACGAAATCCGTTTTCTGTCAAAAATCTTCGAAGGAATCCATTTTCCGTCAAAAAACTTCTCAAAATCAATTCCTTTTGCATTTATTTTATTCATCCATTTTCGACGGAATCCAAATTTCGTCGAAAAACTTCTCAAAATCAATTTCCTTTGCATTTATTTTATTCATCCAGTTTTCGACGGAATCCGTTTTCCTTCGAAAAATTTTACAAAATCAATTTTTTTTTCAATTTATTTTATTCATCCATTTGCGATGGAATTCGTTTTCCGTCCAAAATCTTCGACGGATTTCCTTTTTCGTCGAAAAACTTAACAAAATCAATTTCTTTTGCATTTATTTTATTCATCCGTTTTCAACGGAATCCATTTTCCTTCGAAAAACAACATAAAATCAATTTCTTTTACAATTATTTTATTCATCCAATTTCGACGGAATCAGTTTTCCGTCAAAAATCTTCGGAGGAATCCATTTTCCGTCGAAAAACTTCACAAAATCAATTTCTTTTGCATTTATTTTATTCATCCATTTTCGACGGAATTCATTTTCCGTCAAAAATCTTCGACAGAATCCATTTTCCATCAAAAATCTTCTACGGAATCCATTTTTCGTCGAAAAACTTCAAAAAATCAATTTCTTTTGTATTTATTTTATTCATCCATTTTCGACGGAATCCATTTTCCATCAAAAAACTTCACAATATCAATTTCTTTTGCCTTTATTTTATTCATCCATTTTCGACAGAATCCGTTTTCCGTCAAAAAAACTTCACAAAATCAATTTCTTTTGCATTTATTTTATATATCCATTTTCGACGGAATTCATTTTCCGTCAAAAATCTTCGAAGGAATTCATTTTCCGTCGAAAAACTTCACAAAATCAATTTCTTTTGCATTTATTTTATTCATCCGTTTTTAACGGAATATATTTTCCGTCAAAAATCATAGACGAAATCCATTTTCCATCCAAAATCTTCTACAGAAACATTTTCCGTCGAAAAACTTCAAAAAATCCATTTCTTTTGCATTTATTTTATTCATCCATTTTCGACGGCATTCATTTTCCGTCAAAAATCTTCGACAGAATCCATTTTCCATCAAAAATCTTCTCCGGAATCCATTTTCAATGGAAAAACTTCAAAAAACCTATTTCTTTTGCATTTAATTTATTCATCCGTTTTTGACGGAATACATTTTCCATCAAAAATCTTCGACGGAAACCATTTTCAGTCGAAAACTTCACAAAAACAATTTCTTTTGCATTTATTTTATTCATCCATTTTCGACGGAATTCGTTTTCCGTCGAAAAACTTTACAAAATGAATTTCTTTTGCACTTTTTTTTATTCATCCATTTTCGACGGAATCCGTTTTCCGTCAAAAAACTTCAAAATAGCAATTTCTTTTGCATTTATTTTATTCATCCATTTTCGACGGAATCCGTTTTCCGACAAAAAAACTTCACAAAATCAATTTCTTTTGCATTTATTTTATTCATCCATTTTCGACGGAATTCATTTTCCGTAAAAAATCATCGACGGAATCCATTTTCCGTCGAAAAACTTCACAAAATCAATTTCTTTTGAATTTACTTTATTCATCCATATTCGACGGAATCCGTTTTCCGTCAAAAACACTTCACAAAACAATTTCTTTTGCATTTATTTTATTCTTCCATTTTCGATGGAATACATTTTCCGTCAAAAATCATCGACGGAATCCATTTTTCGTCGAAAACTTCACAAAATCAATTTCTTTTGCATTTATTTTATTCATCCATTTTCGACGGAATCCGTTTTCCGTCAAAAAACATCACAAAATCAATTTCTTTTGCATTTATTTTATTCATCCTTTTTCGACGGAATCCGTTTTCCGTCAAAAACACTTCACAAAATCAATTTCTTTTGCATTTATTTTATTCATCCATTTTCGATGGAATTCATTTTCCGTCAAAAATCATCGACGGGATACATTTTCCGTCGAAAAACTTCACAAAATCAAATTCTTTTGCATTTATTTTATTCATCCGTTTTCGACGGAATACATTTTCCATCAAAAATCTTCGACGGAATCCATTTTTCGTCGAAAACTTCACAAAATCAATTTCTTTTGCATTTATTTTATTCATCCATTTTCGACGGAATCCGTTTTCCGTCAAAAAACTTCAAAATAGGAATTTCTTTTGCATTTATTTTATTCATCCATTTTCGACGGAATCCGTTTTCCGACAAAAAAACTTCACAAAATCAATTTCTTTTGCATTTATTTTATTCATCCATTTTCGACGGAATTCATTTTCCGTAAAAAATCATCGACGGAATCCATTTTCCGTCGAAAAACTTCACAAAATCAATTTCTTTTGAATTTACTTTATTCATCCATATTCGACGGAATCCGTTTTCCGTCAAAAACACTTCACAAAACAATTTCTTTTGCATTTATTTTATTCTTCCATTTTCGATGGAATACATTTTCCGTCAAAAATCATCGACGAAATCCATTTTTCGTCGAAAACTTCACAAAATCAATTTCTTTTGCATTTATTTTATTCATCCATTTTCGACGGAATCCGTTTTCCGTCAAAAAACATCACAAAATCAATTTCTTTTGCATTTATTTTATTCATCCTTTTTCGACGGAATCCGTTTTCCGTCAAAAACACTTCACAAAATCAATTTCTTTTGCATTTATTTTATTCATCCATTTTCGATGGAATTCATTTTCCGTCAAAAATCATCGACGGGATACATTTTCCGTCGAAAAACTTCACAAAATCAAATTCTTTTGCATTTATTTTATTCATCCGTTTTCGACGGAATACATTTTCCATCAAAAATCTTCGACGGAATCCATTTTTCGTCGAAAACTTCACAAAATCAATTTCTTTTGCATTTATTTTATTCATCCATTTTCGACGTAATCCGTTTTCCGTCAAAAAACATCACAATATCAATTTCTTTTGCATTAATTTTATTCATCCATTTTCGACGGAATCCGTTTTCCGTCAAAAAAACTTCAGAAAATCAATTTCTTTTGCATTTATTTTATTCATCCATTTTCAACGGAATTCATTTTCCGTCAAAAATGATCGACAAAATCCATTTTTCATCGAAAATCTTCTACGGAATCCATTTTCCGTCGAAAAACTTCACAAAACCAATTTCTTTTGCATTTATTTTATTCATCCGTTTTCGACGGAATTCGATTTCCGGCGAAAAACTTCACAAAATTAATTTTTTTTTGCATTTATCTTATTCATCCGTTTTCGACGGAATTCGTTTTCCGTCCAAAATCTTCGACGGAATCCCTTTTCCGTCAAAAAAACTTCACAAAATCAATTTCTTTAGCATTTATTTTATTCATCCGTTTTTGACGGAATTCGTTTTCCGTCAAAAAACTTCTCAAAATCAATTTCTTTTGCATTTATTTTATTCATCCATTTTTGACGCAATTCATTTTCCGTCAAAAATCTTCGACGGAATCCGTTTTTCGTCAAAAAACTTCACAAAATCAATTTCTTTTGCATTTATTTTATTCATCAGTTTTCGACGGAATCCGTTTTCCTTCGAAAATTTTTACAAAATCAATTTATTTTTCAATTTATTTTATTCATCCATTTTCGATGGAATTCATTTTCCGTCCAAAATCTTCGACGGATTTCCTTTTTCGTCGAAAAACTTAACAAAATCAATTTCTTTTGCATTTATTTTATTCATCCGTTTTCAACGGAATCCATTTTCCTTCGAAAAACAACATAAAATCAATTTCTTTTGCAATTATTTTATTCATCCATTTTCGACGGAATCAGTTTTCTGTCAAAAATCTTCGGAGGAATCCATTTTCCGTCGAAAAACTTCACAAAATCAATTTCTTTTGCATTTATTTTATTCATCCATTTTCGACGGATTTCATTTTCCGTCAAAAATCTTCGACAGAATCCATTTTCCATCAAAAATCTTCTACGGAATCCTTTTTCCGTCGAAAAACTTCAAAAAATCAATTTCTTTTGTATTTATTTTATTCATCCATTTTCGACGGAATCCATTTTCCATCAAAAAACTTCACAATATCAATTTCTTTTGCCTTTATTTTATTCATCCATTTTCGACGGAATCCGTTTTCCGTCAAGAAAACTTCACAAAATCAATTTCTTTTGCATTTATTTTATTCATCCATTTTCGACGAAAATTCATTTTCCGTCAAAAATCTTCGAAGGAATTCATTTTCCGTCGAAAAACTTCACAAAATCAATTTCTAATGCATTTATTTTATTCATCCGTTTTTAACGGAATATATTTTCCGTCAAAAATCATAGACGGAATCCATTTTCCATCCAAAATCTTCTACATAAACATTTTCCGTCGAAAAACTTCAAAAAATCAAATTCTTTTGCATTTATTTTATTCATCCATTTTCGATGGAATCCGTTTTCCGTCAAAAAATTTCACAATATCAATTTCTTTTGCATTTATTTTATTCATCCATTTTTCTTTTGCATTTATTTTATTCATCCATTTTCGACGGAATTCATTTTCCGTCAAAAATTTCCGTCAAAAAATTTCACAATATCAATTTCTTTTGCATTTATTTTATTCATCCATTTTCGACGGAATCCGTTTTCCGTCAAAAAAAACTTCACAAAAGCAATTTCTTTTGCATTTATTTTATTCATCCATTTTCGACGGAATTCATTTTCCGTCAAAAATCTTCGACAGAATCCATTTTCCGTCGAAAAACTTCACAAAATCAATTTCTTTTGCATTTATTTTATTCATCCATTTTCGACAGAATACATTTTCCGTCAAAAATCTTTGACGGAATCCATTTTCCGTCGAAAACTTCACAAAACCAATTTCTTTTGCATTTATTTTCATCATCCATTTTCGACGGAATCCGTTTTCCGTCAAAAAACTTCACAATACCAATTTCTTTTGCATTTATTTTATTCATTCATTTTCGACGGAATCCGTTTTCCGTCAAAAACACTTCACAAAATCAATTTCTTTTGCATTTATTTTATTCATCCATTTTCGATGGAATTCATTTTCCATCCAAAATCATCGACGGGATCCATTTTCCGTCGAAAAACTTCACAAAACCAAATTCTTTTGTATTTATTTTATTCATCCGTTTTCGACGGAATACATTTTCCATCAAAAATCTTCGACGGAATCCATTTTTCGTTGAAAACTTCACAAAATCAATTTCTTTTGCATTTATTTTATTCATCCATTTTCGACGGAATACGTTTTCCGTCAAAAACTTCAAAATATCAATTTCTTTTGCAATTAATTTATTCATCCATTTTCGACGGAATCCATTTTCCATCAAAAAAACTTCATAAAATCAATTTCTTTTTTCATTTATTTTATTCATCCATTTTCGACAGAATTCATTTTCCGTAAAAATTCATCGACGGAATCCATTTTCTGTCGAAACACTTCACAAAATCAATTTCTTTTGCATTTATTTTATTCATCCATTTTCGTCGGAATCCGTTTTCCGTCAAAAACACTTCACAAAATCAATTTCTTTTGCAATTATTTTATTCATCCATTTTCGACGGAATCCGTTTTCCATCAAAAATCTTCGAAGGAATCCATTTTTCGTCGAAAAACTTCACAAAACCAAATTCTTTTGCATTTATTTTATTCATCCGTTTTCGACGGAATTTCCGTCAAAAATCTTCGACGGAATCCATTTTTCGTCGAAAACTTCACAAAATCAATTTCTTTTGCATTTATTTTATTCATCCATTTTCGACGGAATCCGTTTTCCGTCAAAAAACTTCAAAATATCAATTTCTTTTGCATTTAATTTATTCATCCATTTTCGACGAAATCCGTTTTCCGTCAAAAAAACTTCACAAAATCACTTTCTTTTGCATTTATTTTAATCATCCATTTTCGACGGAATCCGTTTTCCGTCAAAAAAACTTCAGAAAATCAATTTCTTTTGCATTTATTTTATTCATCCATTTTCAACGGAATTCATTTTCCGTCAAAAATGATCGACGAAATCCATTTTTCATCGAAAATCTTCTACGGAATCCATTTTCCGTCGAAAAACTTCACAAAACCAATTTCTTTTGCATTTATTTTATTCATCCGTTTTCGACGGAATTCGATTTCCGGCGAAAAACTTCACAAAATTAATTTTTTTTTGCATTTATCTTATTCATCCGTTTTCGACGGAATTCGTTTTCCGTCCAAAATCTTCGACGGAATCCCTTTTCCGTCAAAAAAACTTCACAAAATCAATTTCTTTAGCATTTATTTTATTCATCCGTTTTTGACGGAATTCGTTTTCCGTCAAAAATCTTCGGCGGAATCCATTTTCCGTCAAAAAACTTCTCAAAATCAATTTCTTTTGCATTTATTTTATTCATCCATTTTTGACGCAATTCATTTTCCGTCAAAAATCTTCGACGGAATCCGTTTTTCGTCGAAAAACTTCACAAAATCAATTTCTTTTGCATTTATTTTATTCATCAGTTTTCGACGGAATCCGTTTTCCTTCGAAAATTTTTACAAAATCAATTTATTTTTCAATTTATTTTATTCATCCATTTTCGATGGAATTCATTTTCCGTCCAAAATCTTCGACGGATTTCCTTTTTCGTCGAAAAACTTAACAAAATCAATTTCTTTTGCATTTATTTTATTCATCCGTTTTCAACGGAATCCATTTTCCTTCGAAAAACAACATAAAATCAATTTCTTTTGCAATTATTTTATTCATCCATTTTCGACGGAATCAGTTTTCTGTCAAAAATCTTCGGAGGAATCCATTTTCCGTCGAAAAACTTCACAAAATCAATTTCTTTTGCATTTATTTTATTCATCCATTTTCGACGGATTTCATTTTCCGTCAAAAATCTTCGACAGAATCCATTTTCCA
>JAVKPL010011762.1:0-52094 GCA_032173675.1 Gastrolobium villosum | reverse complement strand
GTTTCATGCTATGGTTGAAAGAGAGACTGGAAAGAAATTGAAGTTGGTCCGATCTGACAATAGTGGTGAGTATTGCGGCCCTTTTGATGTATATTGCAGAGCAGCCGAGATCCAACTTGAGAAGACGCCCCCCAAGACTCCACAATTGAATGGACTTGCTGAGAGGATTAACCGGACTATTGAATAGAAGGTCCAAAGTATGTTATCCAATGTCGGATTGCCGAAATCATTCTAGGGAGAAGTCATCAGAACTGCTATTGACTTGATCAACCTCTCACCATCACAGCCACTTAAAGGAGGAATTCCAGAAGAAGTCTGGACAGGTCAGAAAGCGACCTATAATCAACTGAAGGTGTTTGGATGCCGAGCTTTCGTGCATATCCCTAAAGATGAAAGGGAAAAACTCGATGCAAAGACTAAAGAATGCATTTATCTTGGTTCGCCTAGATGTGAGTTCAGGTTCCGACTTTGGGATCCAATCAATAAGAAGATAGTGAGAAGCCGAGATGTGATCTTTCATGAAGATGAGACCATTCATGACATCTCGAAGCCTAAAGTTCGTGTTACTGTCAGACGTGAAGAATCCATCCCTCCTGTCCGAGCTGAAGCAAGGGGAGAAAATGATGACCAGCAACAAGCTGATGATGACCAAGATACTGAGGTCCGAGTTGATGATGAGATCCGGGATGAGAATGATGAATCGGGTTCTCAAGTTGAAGTATCCAACTCGAGAAAGATAACCCTCCACAACATACCCATATGATGAATACACTATTGTTGCTGAAGATTGTGAGCCTCAGAGTTACGATGAGGCTGAGACGAGCTCAGAGAAAGAAAAATAAGAATAGGCAATGCAAGATGTGATGAAGTCTCTACATGAGAATCAGACTTATGAGCTGACCAAGTTGCCTTATGGAAGACGAGCTCTGAAAAGAAATAGGTCTAAAATGGGAGATACAAAGTCCGGATTGTAGTGAAAGGCTATAATCAGAAGAAAGGAGTAGACTTTAAGGAGATTTTTCTCCTGCGGTGAAAATGACCTCGATCTGAACCGTGTTAGCTATGGCGGCTTTGATGGACCTCGAGGTAGAACAAATGGACGTGAAGACGAAATTTCTTCACGGTGATTTAGAAGAAGAGATATATATGGAGCAACCTGAGGGGTTCCGAGCTCCAGACCAAGAAGACTTGGTATGTCGGTTGAAGAAGAGCCTCTATAGCTTAAAGCAAGCACCTCGACAGTGGTACAAAAAGTTTGAATCATTCATGACTAATCACAAGTTTGAGAAGATAGAGACCGACCACTGTGTATTTGTGAAGAGGTATGAGGCCGGAGATTTTTTGATTTTGTTGTTATATGTTGACGACATACTTATTGCAGGGAAGGAATAGTCGCCCTGAAGAAGGCGTTGAGCTCGTCCTTTGCAATGAAGTACCTCGGCCCTGCAAAGCAGATACTCGGAATCAAGATTATCCGGGATAGACAAAAGAAGCTACTGTGGCTAAGTCAAGAGAAGTATATTGAGAAGATTCTGAAGAGATTCAGCATGGACAAAGCCAAAATAGTGACCACCCCCTAGCCGTACACATAAAGCTGAACCAGAAGCAATGTCCGAGATCTGATGAAGATAAAGACGAGATGCTGAAGATCCTGTATCAATCCGCCGTTGGAAGCTTGATGTATGCAATGGTTTGCACTAGACCCGACTTGGCATATGTTGTTAGAATGGTAAGCCGGTATTTGTCAAACCCCGACAAAGAGCGCTGGGAAGCAGTGAAGTGGATCTTCAAGTACCTCTGAGGTACAACCAACTTATGCCGCAGATTTGGAGAAGGCAAAGCTGAGTTGCAAGGCTACTTGGATTCTGATTTAGGGGGAGATTCCGACTCGAGGAAGTCGACGATGGGATACATGATGAGATTTGCCAGAGGAGCTGTCTCTTGGCAATCAAGACTTTAGAAGTGTGTTGCACTATCGACAATCGAGGCTGAGTACATTGCCACTACTGAGGCAAGCAAAGAGATGCTGTGGATGAAGAAGTTCCTCATGGAACTCCGCCATGATCAAGACAAGTACAAACTGGGTTGTGACATTCAAAGCGCAATCCATCTTGTGAAGAATTCGACCTATCACTCCCGCACTAAGCACATTGATGTGAGGTATCACTGGATCAGGGATGTGGTGGAAGGTGGAGAGCTAGAACTCGTCAAAGTGCTCACTGACCAAAATTGGTCCGACATGATGACAAAGCCGGTTCCAGGAAGGAAATTTGAAGACTGCTGTGAAGGAGCCGGGTTGATGATGAAGGCGACGCATTGAAGTCGGAAGGTGAGATTTGTTGGGCTTTCTCATTCAATGCTAAGCCCAAGCCCATTGAAGGGTTTCCTAAAAACCCTATACCATAAACCCTACATTCCACCTCCTCTATATATTCATTAGTTGTGGGTGGAGGCTAGGTTAGAGAAAAAAGATTTGAGAGAAAAGTTATTTCAGAGATTTGTGAGCAAAGCTTTGAGCTTTGTATTTGAGAGATCTCTAGAGAGGGTTTGAGTGAAACATCTATAGGGAGGTTTAATTATCACCATTGTTGGAGAGGTTGTGTTAACCACCACATTGATGTATTTTTATTCTTTGTATCCATTATTTTCATAGTGGACGTTTGAAATGGACTAGGTTCCGATGATTTTTACTTCTTCATTGGAGAATATTTTCTCACGTTAAAAACTGCTTGTGTTCTCTTTCTCTCTTTCCCCTTTATCTTTTTTTTTTTTTCGTTTTTCCGTTGCGCTGCCCGACCTGATGAAGTTCAGGCCGAAGTAAGATTGCCGAGATTTCGGATCCAGGATCTTTTTGACTGACTTCCGCAAAAAGGTTTCTTAGCCGAGTTGAGGGAACCGAGTTCCTAACACTAACTTCTGTCAATCAACCGTTATCATTTATTGCAAATTAATAATTAATTAATTAGTTTGATTTGCGAAAATAATAATTGTTGATTAGCGAAAATCAATGATTAAGATATAATTACAAGAAATTGTAAACAAAAATAATTTGTAAGTATAACTTTAATAATAATAATAATAATAATAATAATATATCGATCATTTCGATTGAGCTCTTGGTGGCAGACCCCAGGTTCTCATTTGAAGTCACGTGTTACGGTGAGCAGTTTATTTAAGAACGGCGGGCTATCTACAGACTGCTGAATCTATACATATGAACTAGTTAAGTTATCTTTGTTACGAAATTTTTAAATTTAATTTTTGTAAATAATTATTTTTGTGCTTAAAAAGAATTTTTTTTAGTACATAGTTTAATAAATAGCTTTAAGAAAAACTTATAATCAAAATACTTGAAAGAGAATTTTTAATGAATTTTTTTTACTGCAAAATTAATTAATATAATAATACACAATTTAATAAAAAAAATCGTATTTAAAATAATATAATGACTTAATTTTATGTTACTTGTTTGTTGTGATATTTAGATACTTTTTTAAATTTTATATACATATAAGTTATTGCATTTATTTTGACATGCTAAGAAAATTTTTTGGGACATTGAAAAACTTTAAAATAGTTACCCTTTATCCTTTTCAGTATAGTTTTATAAGTCAATCTTAATTATGTTTTGATAATTTTTCTCTCAAATAACAAAATTATTTAAAAAAAAAGCATAATTCCACCCTTTAATTTATTTTTCTTTTAGTTTTTAAATTCACCTTTTAAATAATTTTTTTTACGAATTAATTATCTGAATTATTAAATTAAAACAACATTTTATCTAAAAGTTAAATTATGTTGTCTTCCCAAATTACGCTAATATTATCATTTTAGGTGGCAAAGCATCATTGCTGCAACACAGGAGTTTGGTAACATTAATTCACGAGTAGTGTTAAAGGGAAGTAGCTTTTAGGGAAACGTTATGTTAACTTTTTTTTTGAACACGAAACGTTTTTTTTTTTTTTTTTTTTGATAAACAACACGAAACGTTATTTTATTTTAATGACTTAGAGACTTTTCTTGTACATAAAAGAATAAAAAGATGAATTTGATGAATTAAAAAATTAAATTAGAGGACAAAAGCATTTCCTACGCAATTAATTTTATATAATGTTAATTGTTAATAGTGTGATCTCCAAAAAAAATAAAATTGTTAATAGTGTGGATTCATATGTATATACGGATGATGATTTGATGGTGTCGAGTGTGAAAGTTAAAAATGCAATCTTTGTCTATACAATAGCTGCGAGTATGCATAAGTAAGAACATAAAATTTTGTTCTTGCGGAAACCCATGCGCATTGATTATTGCAGCGTTATTCAATATAATTCGTAAAGAGCATGCATTCGTATATGAGTTTTATTAATACCACCTTAAAGGAGATAAGTTATCGCATGTCATATAGATAAACCTGTGGGCCCCTGAAAAATAAAAATAAAAGAAAAAAGAAAAAAGTGACACAGTAGTTATAGGAGAGAGATTTATCACATATAACATAACAATAATTTTTCCCGCGATTGCATAAAAGGCATAGGGCGCGTTTGGTAGCAGGATTATATTTGTGTTCCTGGGAAACCATTGGTCGGGCTAACAAGAATGCTACGTTTGGTAGCTTGAAATGATCAACTTTCCAGAGTTGAAATGTTTCCCGGAATTTGTTCTTCTTCGAAAAAATCAGTACGACCCTCATCTCAAAAGTTCCATAGATTATATGGAAAAATTTGCTGCCCGGGCAACTGGAATCAGACCCGCGAAATGTTGGACCAAATTATCCTTTCTAATTCTACGACTGTAAGCATAGCATTTGTTGGTCCCTCCCTCTAGTTGGTCGTATGTGTTTGGAAGTAGATCTTGAAGGACCGTCCAAGCTTGGAGCGTTACCCTGTTCACCATAAAAATAGTAGGTTTTTCGTTGTCCATATCTGTTGATGCATGTTATGTTTCCACTGTCGTTTTCGTTGCGCATCTTGACATTTAATTTCGTCGTCGTATTGTGTTGGGCTGAGTGGTTCGCATGTTTTGTGGGTTGTTGCTTTGATAGGTCATTTGATTAATATACAGAAGTAGGAGTTGTGCAAAGTCTGCAACACGATTTCTCAACACTATTTGCTGAGCATCCGACCAAATCCTGAGCTAAAAGGAGAACCCGGTATGTATTTGTTATCCATTTTACTACCCATACGAAATACAATTTCCATTTTTTGTTGCTCTTTAAAATTTTTTTTCCTGAACACTATTGATGGATGAAAACATTTGTTGTGTTATTTTCTGATTTACTGGCATTCGTGAATGTTGATGCAATGATACTTAAAATTAAAATTGCTTTTGTTTTGTTTACTCATTTCTTTTAAATTTGTTGATTCAGTAATGTGAATGCTCTTTTGGGAAAGAGCTGGCACGTAAATTTTTATCCGTTTTTACTACTTCTGGGATGATGTTTGTTGAAGTGAGTTTGGTACTTTTTTACTTGAAAGGAAAAAGTGCAAGGGCCTTAGAAGCATTGACATGTAGTTTTTGTATATCTGGGATCATTCTTGGATTAAAATCTTAATACGGACATATCATACTCATATACAACCAATAATTTGATTTATGACATAATAATAGCTTTTAAAGAAATTGATTGGAAAGATGTAAACAAGTGTAAATTGGCCTCTATCCATATCTATCCATCTCCGTGTCATTGGTTACTTTCTATTTCATTATGTCTCCTACTACCGTTTTGCTGTGCACGTATCATCCTTAAATCAGAAGTCCTAGCTCGAATCCTATATATGACTAGTGTAAGTATGTCCTAATATTGATTTCGAACCTATATGAGCGACGATATAATAAGTACTAACTTCAATCCTGCAAATGTCATTTATAATAACCAAGGAGGTGGAGAGGAGAGGCACTTCATGCTTGCTTCTTTATTGCACAAATTTTAGTCGTAGCAGTGGCACACTTTTTGGACCCCAAGTGATGTAAATGGGTGTTGTGGTATACTGTTGTAGGCCTAGAATCCTCACATGATTTGGCTATTAGTTATGATGATGTATAGCTTTTGCAAGCTGCCACAGTGGATTATTTTGGGAACCAATTCATGATGGCAGACATATCAGATGTTTTGAAGCTTGTTTCGATGTGAAACATGCTTAAGAGTTATATTTTTTTATGTGTTCGTTTGCTTTGTTATCAGTTTGTCGATGGTTTGGCTGTAAAACTATGTAGTTTATATCATAGGTAAGACCATATGCTATATTCATTTCTAAGTTGTCAAGTACATTCATTTTAGCTTAAATATTTCTTTCTAATACAAGACTGTTTTGGCTTATATTGTCTAGGTGATTATTATGCTACAAATTCTGAGAAGGTTAAGTAAAGCATACTCGTGAGAAGGGCATTTTTTGTGATCTATCTGCATCAAAGAGTCTATTTCTTGGAGCTGTGGGAACAACAAGTGAACATACATCACAGATCCATACCAGTCATAACAGTAGCCTTGAACTTGTCATATTTTGTATATGTGTATAACTTTTGTCATGTAGGATCCCAACATCCACGGAATATTGTGTCCTGTCCAAGTACTTTATGCACGGATTGTAATTCAACATTATGTTATATCTATGATGGATAGCCTTTTAATGAATCATGTGTACGAATTATGTTTACGAACATGGAATGCAACAGGACTATGTGCCTTGTTTGTCTTCAATATGTTGTTTCATAGGTCCTTAGTTGTTAGTTTATTGTATGTTTAGGGAAAGTGGAAAAAAAACAGAGATTGGTCTATAGCTCGCACAGCCACATACTGTTGAAAGTTGTTGAAATTCTGATGACAAGTTGCATTAGCAGTATACTGTTTGTAGACCCAGTGGATCTGAGAGAATGAATTGGTAACAATGAGTATTTCCAATTAATTGGTAACAAGATTGTGTTTCTTTATTGATAAATAGTAAGATACAAAATCTGTTATCTGGAATGTGTGACAGCTAATCCAATACAATCTATTCAGCTAAGAGGCACACATTCCCTTGACTCCGATACATGGATTAACCTAAGGAGAAGCTAATACAATCTATGCAATCATAACAATTGTGCTGAAGTCCCCTTTGTCTTGAAAATAAATCCAATTTTAAGCTTCAGTTTGATTTGGATGAATCACTAAGCTCAGGGTCCGCTTCATTGTACACTATATCTCCAGTGTCACTTGCAAAATGTAAAGGGCTGGATAAACTTAAACTATTGCCCATAATTTCATCGACTTCTATTAAATTATTTAACAACATATCACGCATGAACATTGTCTTCCTCTTGCTCATTTTTTAAACTTTAAAGTATGTATTGAAATACTACTATTTCGTGGGACTCACAGACGGGGAACGTAAATAGAACACTCAGAGGATACCTTCACCCATTAATGGCTAGGTAGTACTTCATGTTACAATGCTCCAACCTTGAAGCTTGAAGGAAGAAAAAAAAAAAAAGGTTCATGCATGTCAACCTCATCGATTCCACAATAAACAAACACTAAATCGAAAACCCACATGACACAATCAAACATTGCACACAAAAGGGACAGAGGACCAAACCTGAGAGATTGCTTGTACAAACGCGTTTGGTAGCGTTTCTTCAGTAAAGTTGAATATCATATTTCAAATAGGGGTTATTTTGGTAAAATAACATCACATTTTCACTAAATTTAACAATCAACCAAACACAAATTCAATAATTTTAACCATTAACTCCCGATAAAATTTGTTCATACCAAACACATTTTAGTAACATTCCAGTAAAAATGTATTTACTACTACACTCCGGTAATAATTATTTCCGGGATAAATAAAAATTTCTCTTCTACCAAACAGCTCATAAGGTACGACTTTCAATTTTTAATTTTAAAATAAAAATGGGACTGGGTTTTCTTTTCATAACGTAGATCTTGTTGGATCTAGTTGGAAAAACTATCTCTGGGCTTGATGGGCCCATTGTAGGTAACATTCATCGTCTGTGAAGCACGTCTTCCTAAGCCCAATGTAGCGTCGTTCGCCATGGCTGAATCCACCGCGAACAAGCAGAGCAATAACGGAGCACAAGGAAACGAAGAACAAGAAGATGACTACATGGGTGACCTTTCTCAGTTTCTTCCTTCAGAGGCTTCTGACCCTCCAAAATCTTCATCCAAAAAGGTAACTTTCTCAGTTCATTTCCCGTTTTTACCTATCTCCGTTGTCGTTTTGTTTCTGCCGCGGATTTTGAGGTAATTTAATTTGATACACTCAAAGCGAGCAATAGATACATAGCCTTCAACTAGTTACGTATTTGAATAAAATTAGGTTCTCAAGTTTCCCCCTTTCCCATACCACTCAAGTCATTCCACATGAATTTTACAATTTGAATAAATTTGAGTGCTTGTGTTTTCGTTTTGTATTTTTAATTTAAAGTTTAAATTTTGAGAAAAATGGTGCTGGATATAATTGTATAATCAGTTTCGTTCCCATTTACAGTTATTCTAATACAGCTACATGTCCTAGGGTGAAATTTTTAAGTTTTTTCGAATTTTTAAAAATCTATGATGCATGTTTGCTTACCAATCCCTTTTCCCTTTTTCCCCAATTATATATAATCCTGCATAAACATATAAGATTGACACTGGATCCTGTCATGTCTTATTTGACTTATTTAATATGACATAGTCATGTGTGGGGGGGGGGGGGGGAATCATAACGGGTGATAAGGGAAGAGAGAGAAAAATATTCGAATACGACACACCAGTTGTATGAGAGTATTGTAGGAAGCATTGTAGGAGATTACCACCTCTGACTGCTGACTCAGAAAAATAGTTAGTTAGTAGAGAATATTCTAGAAGTGGTTATGGATAATAAATAGAGAGGAAAGAAATGGAGAATGCAGGCAATTACTTGGGATTGGGCTTGGAACTTGGGAGAGAAAGGGTGCCTCTAGAATTGCATCCTTATCTGTAATTTCTTCTTAACATTTACCTTCTTGATTTCGTCTCATTTCTTCACTTTTAATCTTCTTATTTTAGCTGCCATGACTGTTTGTAATTCTCTTTTATACTTTCAATATACAAAATCTGGGGCTATTTCACCCTTTTGCCCCTCATTAATTATTTAATAACCATTTTGCCCCTGATTGCAAACTATCTACCAATCTGCCCCTCTTTAATCGATTAAATTGAATATTTAATCGATTAAATGGTCAAATGAAGATTTAATCGATTAAATTTTCCTCTTTATCACAAGAAATAGGGAGATTTAATCGACTAAATAGGGAGATTTAATCGACTAAATCTTCAAGTCAACGTTTTTTTGCCTGTTTTGACCATTTAATCGATTAAATTTTTGGCTTAATCGACTAAAGAGGGGCAGATTGGTAGATAGTTCTGAGTGAGGGACAAAATGGTTATTAAATAATTAATTAGGGGCAAAATGGTGAAAATGCCCAAAATCTGGTTTATCCAGAAAATTACTCTGTATACCTTTTATTTTTCTGTTTCTGAGTTGAAGATTCTTATCAGTATGATTATGATTCCCCCACATGATCATGTCATGTTAAATGAAATATGAGAGGATCCAGCTTACTCAAAAAAAGATTAAATTTGTAAAAATCTGTGATAGCAGTTCTGTTTTCTAAAAATTAAGATTAAATACTCAAAATTAGTCCTCCAAAGATACTGGGGACATCAAGTTAGTCCTTAAAAGATTTTGGACATTGATGTGATCCAAATGAGCATGAATTTAGAGATGAAAAACTGAAGTCTATTTTAAACATTGTGATCAATTTGATGTAAATAATCTTTGAGGGACAACTTGATGTCCTGTTTATCTTTGGAAGACCAAATTAATATATAGCATGGTTGCTGGATACTTGAACCCTGAAGAACCTAAAGTTTCAGGTTGAAAATAGCTTTCAAATGGGAGTTATTTTGTTTACCTGTTCAAAAGATGTAACCTGATTTTGTTTTTATACTTCTATTAAAAAAATGAATGGGAACATTATATGATGCTTAAATTCTTTGATGCATGTATTATTAGACCGTTTTACTTAACCAAACCCTTTTAGTTTCCCCCTTCCCCCAATGATATATAATCCTGCATCGACCAAGGGTAGCAGTTATTTTTTCTAAAAAAATAAGAATAACTCAAAATTAGTCCTCCATAGATACGGGGGACATCAAGTTAGTCCTTCGAAGATTTTGGATATAAATTTGATCTAAACAAGCATCAATTTTGGGATCAAATTGAAGTCCATTTTAAACATTGTGGGATCAAGTTGATGTCAAAATCTTTAAGGGCCAAGCTGTTGTCCCATTTATATTTGGAAGACCAAATTTGAGTATTTAGTCAAACAATAAAACATGGTTCCTGGATACTTGAACCCTGAAAAACCTTTAAGTTTCAGGTTGAAAATAGCTTTCAAAAGGGAGTTATTTTTTTTTTACCTGTACAAAGACGTAACCTGATTTTGTTTTTATACATCTATTGAATAAATGAACGGGAACATTATAAGTTGCTTAAATTGCCCTAACCTTTCACTTTACAATTTACTGTTATTATACAAAGTGATAACCCCCTTTATGCCATGCAGATTTCTATCAAGAATGATCGTTTAGTCAACTCATCCAAGAATCAGTTGAAAACTCTTAACTGGCAAGAACGGCGAAAACTTGAAAGAGAAAGAAAACAACAAGAGGAGGATGAGCAAACATTAGCAAAAGTGGAAGCACCAATACCACAATCCAACATTGGGTTTAAGATGCTCAAACAGATGGGGTATACTCCTGGTTCTGCCCTTGGCAAGCAGAGCTCAGGCAGGGCTGAACCAGTGGGGATTGAAATTCGACGGTCACGAGCTGGTATAGGCTTAGATGATCCCCACAAGGAGAAGAGGAAAAAGGAAGAAATCATGATCAACAGGAAACGGAGGAAAGAGGAGGCCCTAATGGAAGAATTTGGGTCTATGCAGAAGTCAAGGTGGCAGAGTAGGAGAGTTGTAATTAATTTCAATAAGGCAAAGGCTGCCCTTGACCAATTGGAGAATAGGGAAATTGTGGAGCCACAAAAGAATGAGGATGATGCAGAGGGTGAAGATGAAGAAGAGGAAGAAATAACGGAAGAGGTGTGTAACATAACCATATATTGTTCACTTAATTTTCTTTTAACCTTGGTATTTATTTAAGATGCATGCCCAATTATTGTCTGGAAAATGCGTACTTGTTTTCTCTTCTCTTCATCATTATTGCTAGTGTCTTTGCTATCAGAAATTTTTGCAATTTTTTTTTTTTCTTGGTTATTTTAAGCTCATTATTTTTTAACTTAGTTACTCTATATTTGCATTGGTTGCAACTTTGATGGTGAGGATGACAACAATTTAATGGATGCAGGACTTGCACGAACTTTTGATGAAACTGAGAGATGAGTTTAATTATTGTCTCTTTTGTGGATGCAGAGTAAGTAAACACAATATTTGTTTTTTATATATTTAATAAAAACTCAAATATTTTCGGATATTTTTAAAGGATGAAACAACAAATTCAATACAATTAAGAAGCCTCTAACTTTGATTTTTGTATTTTGTCTTTTCATCCTTCAGTACGAATCAAAGGATGCTCTTTTGGCCAACTGCCCTGGAACCAATGAAGATGACCACTAAATAGAAGGTTTCTGATATTGAGAGTGGACTTTCAGATTTGTTCTCATTCTGAAGCAAGTGTTGTTAGCTGTAAATGCATATTCCAATGGAGATGGATGAGATCGAATCAGGTGAATGATTGAGCCTCAATTCAATCTCACTTTTGCACCACAATGTGTCCTTATGGCGCTTCTTGTGCCAACTAGAATGAATAGGGTCTGTATGGAGTGAACTCTCATTACAATTCAACTTGACAAAGTGCTCTACTCTTCATTTTCCGAATTTTAGATTGTGAACATTTAAAAAGCTTATATCGCCTTGCCTTCCATTCTTATCTCAATTTCACAAACGGATTGCTCCAAATTTGTGTAGAATCCATGGCTTTTTCCCACATTGATATAAAATGGAGGTAAATTATATTCATGGGCCTTTTTTTGTAATGCCTCGTGTTGACCTGGCTTGTTACGCGTTATGGAACATGAGCATTCGATAATTTAGCAGGAAACTAATTATCTAAAGGACACTTATAGCATTCATCATTGCTACATAAGGATCAATAAAATAATTTGAAGAGCATACATAATTTTACAATTACATTAGATAATGAAACGGAACAGAAGACAGCAAAGTTTCAGGGAAGCAACAACATTTACAATCTCACAGTACTAACTTAAATCAAGACTGGGAACAATCTAGACCATTAAAATTCTTAAGATTCATACATAAGAACTTGAGGTTTAGTGCTTTCTAAAGATGTAAAATTCTTTTTTTTTGTAATAAATCCAAAAAAATTTAGCAAATGAGCGAATAGCTATGAATTTTTTAAGTTGCTGCTCTGGTCACTTATTTAGGAACGAGAAGAGTGCTTTCTATAAAAATGGGAATAATTTACATATCCAAAAATTTCAATATTTTAACCTAATAATCTAGACACAAAGAGCTTAACCCAGACACCTATTTACTAATTTTTGGACAAATAAGTAATGAGATACAATTTTTTTTTTAATTGTCCATATTTGACAAAGATATAGAATGACTAAGTTATAAACGGTTTTGGCATGCAGCTTCTTAATTTTATCCCCTTCAGAATGGAAAACTTTATAATTATGAGAGCCCTCACTTCATTAGGGATCCACTAGATTGACTCGTGTATCTATTTAACAGTATATCTATTTATGGGAGGTTATACTTACTACTTTTTTTGTCTTATTACTTATTACTACCAAATCTTAATCATTGATTTTCGTCAATCTAACGGTTATAATTTATTGGAAATTAATAATTAATTAATAAATATGATCCAATAAATTATAACCGTTAAATTGATAGAAATCAACGGTTAAGATTTGATAGTAAGAAATAGTAAGAAAAAAAAAAAGGTAATAAGTATAACCTTTCTCATCTATTTAACAAGATCATGTTAGGTGAAAAATATGAAAAAAAATAAATATTTATTTTCAATAGACAACAATTAAAATGACAATTCCATCTTTTATGATTTACGAGATTTATCATTAAATGTGTTATCAATTAATACGTGGAATGACTAAGTTTTTTTCATGATAATATTAAGAAGGGACATGAAAAGGTCCATTCCCACCCTAACGTGGTCAATTTCCTTGGAAGTTTCAAAAAATAAAAGAATGTTACCCACCTTACTTATATAAGTTCAAACAAATAAAAATATGGATGTTTTTATTATTATTATTATTTACAAAAACCTTAACAATTAAAAGTATACTGAAATTAAATAGCAAGTTTAAGCCCCGTAAAAACAAAAAGCAACGAGTACAACACCCTTAAAACAATTCATTGTAAAATATACGGGGTTTGCATTCATCATTTAACATGATATACAAAAGTTTTCTACACACACAATATTTTGTGGGGCCCACACTTTTTGAAGCAAAAAAAAAAAAAAAACTGAGGCATGCAAAACGAATCTTTATAACATTACACAATCACTCTTCCTGCAACATAACTTGTATAAAACCCAAAATACATTGGGAAGCATGGACCAAAAACAAGCCGGTGTTTATTACAGAACTTGCTCACAGTACTTCTCCTCTTTTCATAGATTTCTCAACAATTGATGCTCCTGCCATGCTTCTTTAGGATTCCAGTTGGTGTTATGACAGTTGAACACCACATTGTGGAGAAGGGGATAAGATCATATTGAAAGAATTACAAACATTTAAGACAATATAAAATGAGTTCTCAAGAAGCAAACGTAGGGATAAGGGTACAATGAGTGTTCCTTAGCTACTGGTGCCATCTCTGCTGCAATATGAATCACATATAATCCTGGACTAAAGATAAAAAATAAGGGATACATAAGACAATATGATGGGCCTCTCAAATCTTTTGGCAAAGTCTACACACGCAAGGCCCAAAAAGGAAGAGCTGAAGACAAAAGAGATTCAGTTAAAGAGGGGACATGTGGCAAGCTATCAATGGAGAGGAGGAAATTGGGGGGCGGGGGGGGAGGGGATATTAGGCAGTTAGGAATGAAGGGAAGGGTGTGAAGAATATTGGAGAGTAGTGGAGGTAGTGAGAGAGTGACTGCAATGTGTAGTCCTCTGAGTGTTCTTCTTCAGTCGGGTATCCATGGAGAGTAGTGAGTCATTATAGTGGAGTCTTTCAATTCTTGTCAATTTATGTTTCTTGTATTGAATTGTACTACTATGAAGTGTATGACCATTATTAATAAAATCCCTTTCTGTATTACGATGGTTGTTTGATTCTTCAATTACTGCAATTAATTCTCTTGGGAAATTAATGGTGCCAACATTTGGTATCAAAGCACTTTCTTGGGAAACTTGGATGGCGCTGACAAGAAACATGGATAACAGGATAGAAATGTTGGAGGCGAGAGTAGGAGGAATTGAGGAGGGAGCCCAGAGAATCGAAGCAAACCTGGTAGAGGTTATGAGGACTCTACAGGAGCTTACACACGTGACAAGACATGGAGGTACAAACAATGGAGGAACGAGTAACCACGGAGAGACCCACGATGCAAATTTACGAGTAACGAGAAACGAAGAGAGGATGAAAAGAGTAGAAGTCCCCTATTTCTCCGGTGAGGATCCGTATGGTTGGATCTTTCGTGCTGAACGATATTAGACAATCGTATTCCACCAAAAGAGCATTTGGAGACAGCGTCGATTTGCTTAGAAGGCGAGGCCCTTAGCTGGTTCCAGTGTTGGGAACCCCGTAATCCATTGGTGGATTGGGTTTCGTTCCGTACTGCAATATTGCAACGCTTCCATGTTTCCCTATCAGGGAATCCTTACAAAGCACTAATGGAGCTGAAATAGGGAGGAACAGTGGCTGAATTCCGGAAGCAGTTTGAAGTCCTATTTGCTCCGTTGGGACAGGCGGATGAGGAGTTGATGCAAGCTGCATTTCTGACAGGACTGAAACCAGAGATCCGAGCTGAAATCCATTTGCATTCTCCAAGGGATATTGGGCATATGATGATCCTTGAGCAGAGGGTGGAGGAGCGTGAATCGGTGCTAGGAAGAGGAGAGGGTAGAGTGGGCCAAATAGGATTTGGGCTGTCGTCCCACCATTTGAGGCCCGCGTTGGGAATTAAGAACGAAGGCTCTAATGCTAACAAATGGGGCCAAAATGGGCCAACGGCTACGAGCCAACAAACCTATATGAGTAATACGCAAGGTTCCTCAGCCACTAGCAACACGCACGTGAACCCTAATCAATTTGTGAGCACTTGAAAGTAGTACTCGAGGTTCTACGACAGAATCAGTTTGCTGCTAACTTTAAAAAGTGCAACTTTGCACAAGGAGAACGGTAGTATTTGGGCCATTTAATCTCTCAAGATGGAGTGAAAGCTGATCCACGGAAAATTGAGGTAGTTCAATCATGGCCTATCCCAAAAAATGTGAAGAGTCTTAGAGGATTTCTGGGGTTGTCAGGGTATTATAGGCATTTTGTGAAGCATTATGGCCAGCTTGCATGGCCATTGACGCAGCTGTTAAAAAAGAACAGCTTCATGTGGAATGAGGAGGCCTAATTGTCATTTGAAGCTTTAAAAGGGGAAATGCTGAGACTTCCAACTTTGGCTCTTCCTAACTCTCATGACACCTTTATTCTGGAGACCGATGCTTCAGGCATGGGTATGGGGGTGTGTTGATGCAGGAGGGCCGTCCCATTGCTTTTCTGAGCAAGGCATTTTCTGAAAATGACAAAGCCCTTTTAGTGTATGAGCGTGAACTGAAGGCAATAGTATTTGTTGTCCACACGTGGCGTCATTATTTACTGGGACGCCATTTTGTGATTAAAACTGACCAGTGAAGCCTCAAATATGTAACGGAGCAACGCTTAATGGTGGAGGGACAACAGAAATGGGTAGCTAAATTAATGGAGTATGACTTTGAGATCCAGTACAAACTAGGGGTTGAAAATACCGCTGCAGATGCTCTATCACGGGTAATGGATTGTAGAGCATTGACTCTGGTCAACAGTCCAGATCTGCAAAAATTATCTGATGAAGTCTTAGCTGATTCGACCACACATAAAAATTTCAGTGAAGTTTTGGTGGATGCAAGTTCTCACATGTAAGAACCCGCACCGTTTAATTAGTAATTAATTAATTAATTATGAGTTAAATGATATAATTTCATAATTGACCCTAATAATTATGAGAAGACTTGAACAATTATAGTAAGTGAGTAATAATGCCGAAAGTCACTTTTCTGACAAAAAGTGCAGATACCAGTTCTGCCACACGGTATAAATGCGTACCGATGAAGTATCCCGAAAAATTATAATAAGTGTATGAATATTACTAGAATAATATATAGTACTATTATAACAAGTTTCAAGTCAAAATAATGGGAGCTGACGTCAGAACTGATACTGGCTATGTAAAAGCGCGTACCGACAAAGTGCTGCAAAAAATTAAATAAAAATATGACAAAACTTTGAAAAATGGCTAGGTTCAGGATCCAAAGTTTGGGATTAAAATGCTAAGCATAGCTATTAGCGCTAATACAGTGCGATTAGATTTAAACCACCTATAAATAGAATTGAACAGCTCCCTAGGTCATAAATGCCACTCTTCTACGTGCCTCTATTTTGAGTTTCACACTCTCATACTTGCCATCCTCCTTCCTTGAAGGAAACTCAACAAAACTCCTCCTTTCTTATTGATTTCCTTCTCCAAAGATTAGCAAACACTTGGGTGTGTGATTGGTGAGGGTTAAAGGTGCTACTTGCTGAGTTGGGGTTGCTGTATGAGGGGTTTTAGTTGCTGCCTCTGAGCTTGAAAGGTGTGTGAACCATTTGCTTGGCACTTGTGGTGCCAAGAAGCTATCTTTGGTGCAAAGAACCAAGCTTTGATCACCATTTTTGTAGCTTTGTAAGATCAGACTTGTGGAGCTGAAGTGAGAGCTCCAAGAGCACCTCCTTGTTCTGTTTTGAGCCTTGGGTATGTTCTTGAACCTTTGATCATGAGTTTTATGGATAAAAATTGAGTCTCTTGATTTTGGTGTTGAAATCTATTGTAAACAACCTTCTAGATCCATTGGTAACACTTACAAGCCTTGAATCCATCTCTTTGCTGCGTTTTTTGGCCAAAACAGATCCGACCCACTTGTGTTCTTGGAGTTTTGTTGGAGCTTTGGTCTTCCTTTGGCTTAGTGGAGCCTTGGTGGTGAGCATACACTTGATTGTGAGTATATTTGTGGTATTTTTGTGGTTGATTTTGTAGATCTAGGAATTTATGCTCTAAACCTCTAATTTTAGATGTGTGATGATAGAGAGCCCAAATGGAAAAATGCTATTAAATGAAAAGGCCTTAGAATCATGCTTGTAAGCTAGAAATGCTATGATAATTTTTGGTGAAAAAGTTAGGTTTTTAACTTAGGAAAATTTGAGGAATTTTCATGAAAGTTGAGGTTTGGTGTAATTTGGATTTGATTATTGTTGTAGGGTGCCTCACACGGACGTGATTGTGAAAAGTTGAATTGGAGCATACGTTTGGAACGGATTTGCTAAGTGTTGAGGTAAACCCTTGGAACTTGGGTTTAATCCCTTGTGTGCTCCACCACGCCTAGTGGAAGGTTGTGGTTGGATTATGTGGTTATGGCATTGTGTGATTATGTGCTTGTATGCATATTGCTTGGATTGTATGAAAAATTGTTTGGTCACTGGCCAGTTGACGTGTGTTGGTTTGGACATCCGCTGGATAATTCCGTGTGAGAATGCCAGTTGGGTATGCCGTGGGGTCGACTCTGGGAGCGACACCAGGATGATCCAAACGGGGGACATCCGCCGGATAGGGCTCATGAGGAGTTCCGGTTGGGTTTTGCCATGGAGTCTTCTCAACCATGGGAGAGGCGCCAGGATTGTCTCGGGAGTTATATGATGGAGTCCTTGAACATGAATCCATGCGTGGATGTTCTTGGGTTGTCTCCAGTTGGTTGGTGATATTGTATTGCTTGCATATTACATGATGTCATATTTATACATTTGAGTGAGCCATGGAGTGGAGAGAGCCTCTAGCTCCATTGGTTTACTGAGATATATTTGTATATCTCACCCCGTGTTTGGGGGACCACATTTCAGGTGACTATGAGCCGGGAGGAGCTTCGGGCAAGAAGCCCGCTTAGTGGACTGTGGATTTGCATGCGGTGCATTGGGATTGCATGACATTTTGGAGGAGGACTATGGATTGCACATAGCATGACATTAGTATTTTGAGACTTAGGTCATGAACATATTGCATGATGTTATTGCCATGCTTTTTTGTAGTGTTCATGATGGTATACTAAGTCTTGTTTATTGCTTATTATTCATGACATGGATAATTGTATATTTTGAGTGAGCATGAGACTTGTCCATGGCCACATTCATTGCACTTGAAGTCTTGATGATTCATGTTGTAAAAATGGTCCATATTTGTATGTAAATGGCCATTACATTGAGGACTTTGTAAATGATGTATGTTTTAATGAAAATGCATGATGGAAGGGCCTAGAGCCCACATTAGGATGTGTTTAAGTGTTGTGTGGAGTACCAAGGGGTTAGGGATGGATTACACAGCCCTTTTGGGGCTTAAAATGCTGTAATCTGTCACTTTTGCTGCATAGTAATCGATTACCCAAGCATGGTAATCGATTACCATGCAACAGGGGACGAAATTTGGCTACTGTCTTCACTGGTAATCGATTACTGAGGCTTGGTAATCGATTACCATGTGAGGTAATCGATTACCCAAGGTTAGTAATCGATTACCAGAACAGAGGAGGTCAAAATTTGGCTACTACCTCATTTTTGACATGTGGTAATCGATTACCACCCACTGGTAATCGATTACCACAGTGTAATTTTCGAAAATTCAGGTTTTTCTAGACTAAAAGAAAGGGGCTTAACTTGATGGGTAGAACTCCAAATGGTACGTGGTTTGAAACCACGCGTAGATAACGTAAAGGACTATAACGTGGTAAAACGTGAGAGTAAGATGGTGAGTTTAAATGAATTGAATAAAAACAAAGATTAGTGATGTTAGTAAAATGTACTATTCCGCGAATTGCATTTACAATTATAGTGTTGTTTTAATTGATTACGGAAAAAGTTATTGTTATAAAAAGGAATATGATAAAAGAAAAAAAAGTTGCCCGTAATTTAATTAATCCAATTACTGTGATTGTAACTGTGCTTAATATCATAATCAATGTTAACAATACCGGTGTACAACGGGTCGTTACATTTTATGGTATCAGAGCAGTTTTGTGAGGGAAACTCTGATTGTGTGTGTTGTATCTTGTGTGCCATAGCTATCTGTGAACTATTTATTATTAATGTATATGTGATTCCTCAGTGTGGGTCTGATCAACTCATTCCTTTGTGTTACATGTACAGATATCATGAGTAGGGCGCGTGGTCGCTGTGGGGCACGTGGTGCAGGTCCTTTGCCACCGGATCCGGTCACTGCAGTCCTGAATGCTCTGCAGGCGGAAACGGCTGCAAATAGAAACATGACTGAAAACCTGATGAAGAATAATCAGGATATGATGCAGGCCTTTATGGCTGAGATGAGGGCCGATAGAGATCGTCCTAGGAGGGATAATTCACCTCCACACACGGCTACGGTGACTCCTACACCGACGCCATCTGTTACTCCTCAACAGGGGGAGAGTGGGGCTAGTCACCACACTGGTGAGGCTAGTCATCATACTACTGACCCTAGCTATGTTCCTGATCCGTCATCTGTTGCCCAATCTACTGGGGCTGCGGGGCAGGTTGTTGATAATGTTGATGATGAGCGTAGGCTCATATCTTTTAGGAAACATAAGCCACCCGCATTTCTGGGGTCAAGGGACCCAAAGGAGGTTACTGCTTGGTTGAGGGGAATGGATAAGATTTTCCAAGTGATGAGATGCCAAGATCCGCAGAAATTGTTGTATTCGGTTTATATGTTGGAGGGTGATGCCCAGGAGTGGTGGGACAATGTGTCTCGCCCGTATGTTATTCAGGGTGAGGTTATTTCGTGGGCTATGTTCGAAGGTTTATTTCATGAAGAATACTTTCTCCGTGATGTTCGGGAGGCAAAGCAAGGTGGATTTGATAGTTTGGTACAGGGAGTCATGACCGTGGATGCCTATGTGGCAAAGTTTAATGAACTTGTGAAATTTGCAAACTATGGAGGTACTCTACCTACTCCGGAGTTCTTGTCAGCTAAATTTCAAAGAGGGCTGAGTGAGAAGATTGCTAAGAGGATGTCAAACATTGCGGTGAGAAACTTTGCTGACTTGGTGACCCAATGCAAGAGGGTCGAGACTGTTTATGGAAGATATCCGAAATCTGATTCGGCAAAAGCGCAAGAGGTTAAGAGGACACCTGGTCCTTCTGGAAATACTAATAGAGGAGGTTTCAATAATAATAACAGGGGTAGGGGGTTGCATGTAAGGCAGCCTCCTGGTCAGTTCAAGAGGGGTGGAAACACTGGTGGTGGTGGTGCTGCGGACATATATTTTACCCCACAATGTGGGAAGTGTGGGAAATACCACAAAGGTGTATGTGGTGCTGGTTCGTCGGCTTGTTTTAAATGTGGTCAGAATGGCCACTTTGCTAGAAATTGTCCATCTTCTTCGGGGCAGGCTGCGAATCTGCAGGCCTTGCCGTCAGCTACTACTACTGCTACTCCTACTGCTGCTGTTCCTACTGTGGGACGAGTTTATACTACAAATGCGCAACATACTGGAAAGGCTCCGAATTTGGTAAAAGGTATAATTTTCCTCTCTAATGTTGATTTGTCTGTGTTTTTTGATTCGGGAGCAACACATTCTTTTGTGGCGGACTATGTGGCTAAGGCGTTGGACTTAAAGGTAACACGAATGGTTCCTCCGATGCGTATTACTACCGCTACAGGAGAGGTTAGTGAGTCGTCTTGGATTTGCGAAGATGTGAAGTTTACTTATTTAGGCAGGGGTTACACCATTGATTTAATTATCTTACCCCTGGCCTCTGTCAATTTGATTTTGGGGATGGATTGGTTGTCTCGGAACTGCGCAATGATTGATTGCTGCGGGAAGAGGTTGTTGCTATCTCACGAGAGGCCGTCTGTTTATCCGTCCTTGTATCTGTCTGTCAGTCAAACTGTGAAAGCCTTGAAGGCTGGAGATTTGGGTTATGTCCTTTTGGGCGGATTGGTGGGTGACAAAAAGGAGGAGATTTCTTCTATTCCGGTTGTTAATGAGTTTGAGGACGTATTTCCTGATGAGATACCGGAATTTCCGCCTGAGAGGGAGATTGAATTCTCGATTGACCTATTGCCTGGTGTGGGGCCGATCTCTTTGGCTCCATACCGGATGTCGCCACTTGAGTTGGCCGAGTTGAAGAAACACATTGAAGAATTATCTGCGAAGAATTTTATTAGTCCGAGTGTGTCTCCGTGGGGAGCACCGGTGATATTTGTGAAGAAAAAGGATGGTAGCATGAGATTGTGCACTGACTACCGACAGCTGAATAAAGTGACTATTAAGAACCGGTACCCATTACCGCGTATTGATGATTTATTAGATCAGTTGAGGGATGCCTGTGTGTTTTCTAAGATTGATCTCCGGTCCGGATATCACCAGATTCGGATTAAACCGGAGGATGTACCTAAAACAGCTTTCCGATCCAGATATGGACATTTTGAATATCAAGTGATTCCTTTTGGGCTTACTAATGCCCCTGCGGTGTTCATGGATTATATGAACCGCATCTTCAAAACGTATTTGGACCAGTTTGTAATTGTATTTATTGACGACATTTTGATCTATTCTAAGAGTAAGGAGGAGCACATCGACCATTTGAGGACTGTGTTGCAGGTGTTGAAAGATAAGAAGCTATATGCTAAACCGTCTAAGTGTGAATTCTGGTTGTCTGAGGTGCAATTTTTGGGTCATGTTATTTCTGCAAGTGGTGTTGCAGTGGATCCAAGCAAGATTGAAGCGGTAAGTGACTGGGAACGACCTAAGACTGTGACTGAGATCAGAAGTTTTCTGGGGCTTGCTGGCTATTATCGCCGATTTATACAGGGATTTTCTGCAATGGTTCTACCGTTGACCCGATTGACACGAAAGGATACTCCTTTTGTGTGGACCCAGGAATGTGAGGACTGTTTTCTGCTACTTAAAGAGAAATTGACCACTGCTCCGGTGTTGACTCTACCTGATCCGGAGGGTGAGTTTGTATTATATTGTGATGCTTCTAAGAAAGGTTTAGGGAGCGTACTGATGCAGGAAGGAAAAGTGATTGCTTATGCGTCTAGGCAGTTAAGGCCGCATGAAGAAAATTATCCGACGCACGACTTGGAATTGGCTGCTATTGTGTTTGCCTTGAAAATCTGGAGGCACTTTCTGTATGGGATGGAATTTGCTGTGTTCAGCGACCATAAAAGCTTGAAATATTTGTTTGATCAGAAGGAGCTGAATATGAGGCAGCGTAGATGGGTTGAATTCTTGAAAGATTATGACTTTGAGCTGAAATACCACCCGGGAAAGGCTAATGTTGTGGCAGATGCATTGAGTAGGAAGTCTGTCAATTTATCTCATATGATGATGTGGGACAATGAAGTGATTGAGCAATTTCGTGATATGAAAATAATGGATTTCTTTGCAGGAAGAATGTGTGATATGGAGTTGACTCGGATTGAGAATGAGCTGCACGAGAAGATTAAAGAGACTCAGATTCGCAATGAAAGTATAAAGTATTTGAAAGGCCAGAGTGGCATATCTGTTAATGAACAGGGACTATTATTATATCAGGGCAGGATTGTTGTGCCCAAGGAACTTGCAGAGGAAGTTATGACTGAGGCCCATAAGGGTCAATATGCTATCCACCCAGGTGCCACAAAAATGTACCAAGATTTGAAAGTTAAGTTCTGGTGGCCTGGGATGAAAAGGGATGTTGCCGAGTACGTGTCTAAGTGCTTGGTGTGTCAAAAAGTGAAAATAGAGCATCAGAAACCTGCTGGATTACTTCAGCCGCTGGATATACCAGAATGGAAATGGGAGAGTATTTCGATGGATTTTGTTGTGGGATTGCCGCGAACTCAAGCTGGTTACGATTCGATTTGGGTTATTGTGGACCGACTCACGAAGTCTGCACATTTTCTACCAGTACGAGTGGATTACACCACAGAGAAGTTGGCTACACTGTATGTAAAGGAGATTGTTAGACTCCATGGGATACCGATTAGCATTGTCAGTGATCGGGACCCGAAGTTTACTTCACACTTTTGGGGAGCTTTGCAGCAGGCTTTTGGCACTCAGCTTCGACTGAGCACTGCTTATCACCCGCAAACTGATGGTCAGACTGAGAGAACTATACAGACACTTGAGGATATGCTGAGAGCTTGCACATTGGAACAGGGCAATGCTTGGGATAAGTACTTACCATTGGTGGAATTTTCGTATAACAACAGTTTTCATTCCAATCTGGGTATGGCACCGTATGAGGTTTTGTATGGCAGGAGGTGTCGTACGCCCACTTGTTGGACTGAGGTAGGCGATAAAGAAAGATTTGGTCCGGATTTTGTGCAGGAAACAACGGTGCAAATTGAAATGATCAGGGAAAAATTGAAACAGGCACAGAATCGGCAGAAAAGCTACTATGACAATAAGCATAGACCACTGGAATTCGAGGAAGGTGACCATGTTTTTGTACGGTTATCTCCGGTCACAGGTGTTGGCCGTGCGTTGGGTGTGAGGAAGCTGAGTCCACGGTTCATTGGGCCGTATCAAATTATGAAAAGAGTAGGATTGGTGGCCTATCAGCTTGCCTTACCCCCTCAGTTGTCTAATTTACATGATGTCTTTCATGTGTCGCAGTTGCGACGTTATGTTCCGGATGAATCACATGTGGTGATACCGGATAATATTGAAATCAGGGAGAACTTGAAGACTCCCATTGGTCCTATTGCAGTATTGGATCGCAGTGAAAAGCGATTGAGAAGTAAAGTGATTCCCATGCTGAAGATTCAGTGGGAAGGCCGCACACCTGAGGAAGCTACTTGGGAGCGGGAGGACGAGATTCTCCGGCTGTATCCTGAGTTAGCGAGCAGGTATGATTTAATTTTGCGGACAAAATTTCTAAAAGGTGGGGTGAATATAACACCTCAAATATTTAAATGTGTACTTTAATATTATAATGAGAAATCAGAATGGATGGATTAGTGAAAATCCGTGAATTATGGCCAAAATGGGCAAAAAGGGCAAAATGGTAATTTACCAACCGTGTGTTCTGAGTCTTAAATACTGAGTTAGAGATTTCATATTACAAAAATAATGCTGGAAATGGAATCAGGGCGGAAAATTGAGTGAATAGGCAAATTTGGGAAAAATTGATGAATAGTGATTTTAAGTGTTAAATACTGTGGTGTGAGTGTACCGATAGGTGTGAAATTTTTATCAATATTTTGGAGAAATAAAAATATGTCATGGACTGGAAAAATATGTAGATTAAGAATTTATGATCGGAATTTTTATCGGGATTAAAGTTAGATCGCGTGTGGGACCCGTGTGACCGAAGTCACTTAGCCTCCCACCCTTTTTCTCCTTCCTTCCTTCCTTTTTCTTCTTCCTGTGCGCGCTTCCCCCTGCAAGTGAGGAACAAAACACCCATTCTCTCTTCTCCTTGCCATTTTCTCAATTCTTCACCAAATCTCTTGATTTTGGTGTTGAAATCTATTGTAAACAACCTTCTAGATCCATTGGTAACACTTACAAGCCTTGAATCCATCTCTTTGCTGCGTTTTTTGGCCAAAATAGATCCGACCCACTTGTGTTCTTGGAGTTTTGTTGGAGCTTTGGTCTTCCTTTGGCTTAGTGGAGCCTTGGTGGTGAGCATACACTTGATTGTGAGTATATTTGTGGTATTTTTGTGGTTGATTTTGTAGATCTAGGAATTTATGCTCTAAACCTCTAATTTTAGATGTGTGATGATAGAGAGCCCAAATGGAAAAATGCTATTAGATGAAAAGGCCTTAGAATCATGCTTGTAAGCTAGAAATGCTATGATAATTTTTGGTGAAAAAGTTAGGTTTTTAACTTAGGAAAATTTGAGGATTTTTCATGAAAGTTGAGGTTTGGTGTAATTTGGATTTGATTATTGTTGTAGGGTGCCTCACACGGACGTGATTGTGAAAAGTTGAATTGGAGCATACGTTTGGAACGGATTTGCTAAGTGTTGAGGTAAACGCTTAGAACTTGGGTTTAATCCCTTGTGTGCTCCACCACGCCTAGTGGAAGGTTGTGGTTGGATTATGTGGTTATGGCATTGTGTGATTATGTGCTTGTATGCATATTGCTTGGATTGTATGAAAAATTGTTTGGTCACTGGCCAGTTGACGTGTGTTGGTTTGGACATCCGCTGGATAATTCCGTGTGAGAATGCCAGTTGGGTATGCCGTGGGGTCGACTCTGGGAGCGACACCAGGATGATCCAAACGGGGGACATCCGCCGGATAGGGCTCATGAGGAGTTCCGGTTGGGTTTTGCCATGGAGTCTTCTCAACCATGGGAGAGGCGCCAGGATTGTCTCAGGAGTTATATGATGGAGTCCTTGAACATGAATCCATGCGTGGATGTTCTTGGGTTGTCTCCAGTTGGTTGGTGATATTGTATTGCTTGCATATTACATAATGTCATATTTATACATTTGAGTGAGCCATGGAGTGGAGAGAGCCTCTAGCTCCATTGGTTTACTGAGATATATTTGTATATCTCACCCCGTGTTTGGGGGACCACATTTCAGGTCACTATGAGCCGGGAGGAGCTTCGGGCAAGAAGCCCGCTTAGTGGACAATGGATTTGCATGCGGTGCATTGGGATTGCATGACATTTTGGAGGAGGACTATGGATTGCACATAACATGACATTAGTATTTTGAGACTTAGGTCATGAACATATTGCATGATGTTATTGCCATGCTTTTTGTAGTGTTCATGATGGTATACTAAGTCTTGTTTATTGCTTATTATTCATGACATGGATAATTGTATATTTTGAGTGAGCATGGGACTTATCCATGGCCACATTCATTGCACTTGAAGTCTTGATGATTCATGTTGTAAAAATGGTCCATATTTGTATGTAAATGGCCATTACATTGAGGACTTTTGTAAATGATGTATGTTTTAATGAAAATGCATGATGGAAGGGCCTAGAGCCCACATTAGGATGTGTTTAAGTGTTGTGTGGAGTACCAAGGGGTTAGGGATGGATTACACAACCTTTCTTTGGCTTAAAATGCTGTAATCTGTCACGTTTGCTGCATAGTAATCGATTACCCAAGCATGGTAATCGATTACCATGCAACAGGGGACGAAATTTGGCTACTGTCTTCACTGGTAATCGATTACTGAGGCTTGGTAATCGATTACCATGTGAGGTAATCGATTACCCAAGGTTGGTAATCGATTACCAGAACAGAGGAGGTCAAAATTTGGCTACTGCCTCATTTTTGACAGGTGGTAATCGATTACCACCCACTGGTAATCGATTACCACAGTGTAATTTTCGAAAATTCAGGTTTTTCTAGACTAAAAGAAAGGGGCTTAACTTGATGGGTAGAACTCCAAATGGTACGTGGTTTGAAACCACGCGTAGATAACGTAAAGGACTATAACGTGGTAAAACGTGAGAGTAAGATAGTGAGTTTAAATGAATTGAATAAAAAGAAAGATTAGTGATGTTAGTAAAATGTACTATTCCGCGAATTGCATTTACAATTATAGTGTTGTTTTAATTGATTACGGAAAAAGTTATTGTTATAAAAAGGAATATGATAAAAGAAAAAAAAGTTGCCCGTAATTTAATTAATCCAATTACTGTGATTGTAACTACGCTTAATATCATAATCAATGTTAACAATACCGGTGTACAACGGGTCGTTACACTTGGCATATAATACGAGGGGTATAGGTAACCAACACGAACATGAACCTAAATGTGTATAAAAATGCATGCTTGTACGTTAAAATGGATTAAAGATGGAGTCTTGTATGGGTATCTTCGCGAAATGCAGAATCTGCATTCTGTCACGAAATATCCGGATATGATATCCAGATATTGATATCCGGACATGGGGTTGGAAATATCCGGATACGGATATCCGCATATTCTGGGAATTTCGAGACAGTGACGGTTATGTTCAGATAGAACTGTATTATGGGTTTATGGACCCCAAATTGGTTAAGTTAAAGCCCTGTAATAATTAACTAAGTCAGAAATCAAAGTGATTAAGGGCTTATGGCTTTGTGAGAAGCCTAAAGACATGAAACGTAAAAGGAAAACGTTGTCTTATTGTTATATGCTTGAGGATTATAATTGTTGATATGATTGTTGGTATAAACAGATTGTGAGAGTGTTGTTTGTGGACCTTGGACTTGGTTGGATAGTTGTTTGGACAGTTAGCTTGCAAGGTAAGCTTTCGTGTCCTCGGTTTAGCCATTATTGGTTCCACCATACCCCATAGGGGGATGGTTTATATGCATGATGTGTTTTTCATGTATTGATTTCGAAATGCCGTTGAGCTGTTATGTGCAAATGCCTTATGATATGCTTGTGTTGTTCCACCTAGACGATAAGCCTGAGTATGTAGGAGACATACAATAGGGTGATTATGTGGGTGGGTGCAAGTGGTGTTTTGCACTGATTGTAGGTAATAGACATATATAAATCCTGTATTTCTCTGGTCAGTAGAATAGTTGACACACATGACATGATTATTCTGATGCATTGCACTGATTTTGGAACTTATATTATTATACTGTTTGTGAACTTATATTGCATATGTAAGTGAGCTTGCGGTAGAGAGATCCTTGAGGACCCATTATCTTACTGAGATTTATGTTTAGAGATCTCACCCCACGTTTGGGGCACATTTTCAGGTTCAGGTTACTTGAGGGTTGAGACCTATGGCGGCAGGAGGCCGGAGCTTAGCTGATATGCATGCTAATTATGATGATGTTCCTGTTTAGTGATTATGCGTAGTTCATTAGCATGTTGTTTGTTTTGAGACTTTGTTGGGCTTTGTTGCCTTATTTGGTGAGCACGGGGATTGTCCACGCTATGTTGATTTGACTATGTTGATTTAGATTCGAGTTGTGTAATGTATCAGGATTATAGTCCGGACTACGTATTGTGGTTCCGTGATTTAGATACTCATTTATTTATATTATGAGGTTATTGAGTGTAGATATCTGTCTATTTGCAATTACATACAGATAATCTTTTGAAAAGGAATTAAGTAATTAACTTGGTTAATAATAATGACATCATAATCGAGAAGAAAAAGTTATTTCGCAATTTTAATTAAGCACAGCTTAATACGATGATATGATAACAAACTGAGTATACATGGGGTGTTACACCACCCGGACTATCAAGTGATACAAGACTGTTTGTGGTATAAACAAAGGTTGGTCCTTCCTAGAAAGTCCCCACAGATTCCTACAATTCTGCAAGAATTCCATTCTTCACGTTGGGGAGGGCATTCAGGTGAGTTGAGAACCTTCAAAAGGGTTGTTGCTGTTTTTTATTGGGAAGGTATGCGCAAGGACATTACAGCCTTTGTTAGAGCTTGTGGTATTTGCCAACTACAGAAATATGACCACTTGAAACCAGCGGGTTTATTACAGCCGTTACCTATTCCTCAACAAGTGTGGGAAGATGTGTCGTTGGATTTTATTAGAGCACTACCAAAATCCATGGGAGTGGATACAATACTTGTGATTGTGGACAGGCTCACTAAATACGCCCATTTCATGACATTGGCTCATCCTTTTGAAGCATATGATGTAGCTTATGAGGGAAATTATTGTTTGCATGGTATTCCAAAGTCAATTATTTCTAATAGGGACCGGATTTTTACGAGCAAGTTTTGGGGGGAGTTGTTCAAACTAACATGCACTAAGTTAAGATTCAGTTCCGCCTATCATCCCCAAACGGATGGCCAAACTAAGGTCATCAATCATACCTTAGAAACGTATCTGCGTTGCTTTGCTACGGGACATCCACGTGGTTGGGCCAAATGGCTTTCTTGGGCTGAATCTTGGTTCAACACGTCTTTATCTTTATCCTTGTAAGACATACAACCTTTGGCTTAGCAGTACTCAAATCTTTGATATTCTGCCCCACCAAGCCCGTTGGCGTGAGGGAAGTTTCCTCCGCTTCAACATGCACAACAACCTCTTCCATGGTCTCTTCCTCACACTCTTTAGGTCTGTTAGTACTTCTCTGTAGGAGATCCACATCCTCCTTTGCAGTTGTAACCCGTTCGTTCTCACCAGCAATAACCTCCAATCTCACCAGCAATAAATTACTATTTCATTTTCTTTATGGTTGCAAAATAGACTGAATTTCATTCACAACATAGTCTTATTTTTCCATTCTCGTCCTCCGAACCGTTCACACGTAATATACTTAGAACACCATGTTCTTTTTTCCCCAATCCGTTATTTAGAGACAATAAGAAAATCTCATATTTTTACCCTAAGTTTTTTTATGATCCGATACGTTACTTGGAGACAATAAGAAAATTTCAAATTTTTACCCAAAAGAATTTCGGGACATGCACTAAGTTTGCTTCTTGGGAAAGTCACAAATTCTGAGTCATAGAAAATCTCTATACTAAAATGTAAGGAACCCTCACCTCTCCCTTTGCAAAATCATGAGCTTTGTGCATGGCAATTTTTATTTTTATTTTACCCGAAAGATTTATGGGGTACGGTTTCACTATCTTGTCTCATATTTTTATTTAGTAAGAGCATGTTAATGTGAAAAATTGTAATCATTCATTGTTAAAGTACAAATAAAATATAAAATGACCATTCCGTCTTTTATGATTCATAAGCTGTCATTAAAATTGTTATCATTGATTTTTTCAAATGACTAAGGACCTATTTGGCATATATTTTTTAAGCTAAAAATTACTTTCAAGTTAATGTTAAAAAAAATTAAAAATAAAACTATAAACTGTTTGATAATTGTGTAAAATCATTCTTAGGGTTTTGCAGAGAAGGAGAAAAAATGTATTACTGTTAAGATATATTATTACGATAAATAATAAAATTTATAAATAAAAATTTAAAATAATAGTATAACTAAAAAATAAATGAGAACTTTAAAAAAAAAGCTCCTCCACATAACTTTTAGCTTTTTTATTCATTATGAAAAAAAAAAAAACTCTTTTTATAATAAGAACTTTTGTGAAATTATGTTTGGCTAAAAAGAAGCTAAAAATAAAAGCTCTAAAACAAGCAAAAGTTGTCATGATCTTATTAACAAAGGACGTGAAAGGATCCATCCCCTCATAGGGATGTTAACGGGCCGAGTCGAGCTTTGATCTTAACGGGCCAAATCTATATTTAAACATGTCAGACTGACCTTAGTCTGTTACCTGTTACGAATATAATATTAACCTGTGGTCTAGTTCATTTACAAAAAATAAAAGTCTTACCTTTCAATTTGCAGCAATATTTAACCCATTAATCATGCACTCGTATATATTTTTTTATAAGAAAATAATAGTTGTTTCTTTTATAATAAAAAAACATTAATATTAAAAAGTCAAAATAACAACGGCACATCTACTTTACTTTACATTGCTTTCCTTAATTTTTTTTTTTTTGAACAAAGGGGACAGCAACAGAACTAGAACCAAAACAGAGTATGGGGCAAGTAGTCCCATCAAATCTCTAACAAAACAGCTCTCTACAATCCATAGGGACTTCAAGAAAAAGTTGTAAATCTCATGTGTCTAATAGTTTCTCTTTGGTTGCCAAAGCATCAGCAACGGAATTACCTTCATCTTTTTTTTTGTCATTTTTAATCTTTCTTTTTTTACATATTATATCTTCATCTTCATATCTCTTATTTCTTTACCAATCATTATTAGTAATTATGAAAAGTGGCACTCACTGTCTCAAATGATTAATATAAAAATATAAAAAATAAATAAATTTATTGTATACGGACCAGCCTCCAAGGCTTCAAGGCCGGGCTTGGCTATGGAAGCCTGAGACCTTTTAAATAAAAAGGCTTTTGCATAAGTATAAGTCTGGGTCCAATAATTAAAAAAGACGAGCCGAGCGGGGCTGGGCCAAAACGGGCCGGGCCTAAGGGCCTAGCCTTATTATCACCCCTACCCCTAAGGTGATCCATGTCTATGGAAGTTCCAAAAAATGAAACAAGGCTACCCAATTTGCTTCTTGCCTCTAAGTACACAAGTTCAAATAGACCAAAATAATAATGTCTAAATGTTCCACAAAATGTAACAAGGCCACACACCTTGCTTAAAAGTTCAAACACACCAAAATAAGGATGTCTAGAAGTTGCCTTACATATAAGTTCAAACAAACCAAAATAAGCAGTAGTACCAGTCTGGTAATTGATCAAATAGGCACAGATTCCCCTGTGTTTTTTGTGCAACATGATATTATTACATACCTTACAGCAAAGGAAGAGCTTTAAAGTGACCAGTGAGGAGACTCACAGTTCCTGGACTGCCCTAGATCCATGTAAGAATGCCTCCTACCTTGTGACACATCAAGCTCCCCAGAAAGATGGCTATGAAGAGGCTGGGAAATTTGACCCGGACCGAGATAAGGGACAACCTCAGGTGAACAATTACCAGAATCAATGCCCTTGAAATACCACGAGGCGTTTGGATGCTGATGTATGGCTGCAACTTGATATGATGCAGCAAGTTGTGTCATGGGTGTACCATTGAAATTCAACAAGTTGTTCAGCTCAACACTTGGTGGTGCTGAGTTTCTAGAACCCCATGTTTGATTTGACAGAAGAGAGAGAGCACAGTTTGAGTCTGTGACTGCAGTGTAACTTTCCACTGAAGGATATCTTGGACCAGTGATGCTTGTTCCACCCACTGAACTTTGCAGGAAAAATTCAGATGGTGTCTCTGAATTAGCCAGCCAAGTAAGTGTTTCAGTTTGATTCCCAGGAACTGGTTCAGAAGATGTTGGAGTTGGCAATGCATTTCTCAGAGAAAGCTTTGGGTATGAAGCAAGTTTCATTAGAAAGCCATCACCAGAACCACTGTTATCTGTTGACAAGAGCCAAACATTTGAATGTTTTATAGGTTAGGAATAGCACAAGCAGAAACTATTGATGCTTTCCTATGGATAATTTAAGCAAAGAGAGATTTGGAATTTGATATTTTACTGAAAATTTCTAACCAATAATAGGTGAAGAAAGTCTGGCATAACGAGAGGTTACTAAGGAGCTGGGTGGGAGCTTTCTCCGACGTTCATTATGACCAGCTAATCGCCTGCGGCAACTTCTTTTTCCTTGATCAAACTCAGGAAGTTGATGAAATCTGGGCAAAGGCAAGTGGATATTAGCTTTTCTCAAATATAAATACTACCAAATTTATGTAATAAGAGTTATACAAAAGAGAACATGACAAAGTTGCTTCTTAGCATCACATGCAATGCTGTTGTTACCACAGAATTGGAAGCACTTGAAGTATTTCTCCTTTCTCGTGAAAATCACATGCAAATGAGAGAATTTCTAACTCACTCGACTTGGTCATCACTGACATCATTACAGAACAAAGAAAATCTTTATAAACCCACGTATATAGGTATAGTTCCATAATATGTAACTTCCAAATCTTTTAGCAATGTTAATGCATTGGATGAGGGATAGCATGTTGGAAGGGTTGAAATTGCATCATCTAAAAATCCTCTAAACATAGCATCAAAGGAACATTCCATGGCTCCATGATACATTTAACTCAACTTCAAATATAAAGTAAGACTGAAAAATGGATACCAATAAACTTCTTTAATCTTCCTTCTTGCTATGAAGGATAAAATCATCTTTAGTACAAGATATACTGGTATAGTTGAAAAGGAAATCATTGAGCTTGAATACATGGGACACACCTTAAAATATATATTCACATTTTAATTACATCAAAAGAAGAAGATGATCTTTTGTTGCACCAATTACCATATGCTCATCTGAAATATTGAGATTAGTAGATTTGAGAAACATCCATCTGTATTATGTCTCCATTATCTTTTTAAGCATTATACACCATCCTATCACATTCACAAGAACACTCTTAATTTGTTGGAGCCCTCTTTCTGATTAATTCCATTATGAAAAGTAGAATGCACCTTACAAAAGCTTAAGATCAATGTGCAATAAAATCCTTTACAATCCTCGATGGGACGAAAGCCCAAAAGAGAAAAAAAAATTATACTTCATACAGCCTTTAGGCAGCTATCCGAGCTCCAGAACAACAATGGATGGTTACCACATTCACAGACTTGATCTGATTAATCCCAAAACTATTGAAATTCTCATTGTAACACAACAATTTTCCACATCGTCATAACCTTAATGAACTTAGAATTAAAATTTGAGATTTGGAGCAAAGACAATGGGATTTGAGATTTGGTAACACCTGGAGAATAATACCATTCAAATTGTAGTCACAACAACTACTGAATATAATAAAATCAAAGCTTGATTAGCAGGCTGCCTCAAGGTATATTTAGGAATACATTTCCATGTGTTAAGCACAGTATAGAGACACAGAATATGTTCAAGAAAGATATACCAATGTAGCTTTTATGAAATGGAACCTGCACGTCTAATAATTATAAATAGCATTTACAAACTATCCCATCAACGATATCTTCAAACCTGGTGAAATACAACTCAACTTTTCAATAAGTGACCAATAAACCACACATATCAAATAATCAACAGCATTCGCTTCCAACCATGCCTTAAAGAAGAAGAGCAACAGTAACAACCAAACAAAGCCTTGTTCCAACTAAAAGGAGTCAGCCAGAAGGATGTAGTATGCCATAATGCTCAATCTGTACCGGGAGAGCATCAGAAATTTCCCAGCACTTGTTAGTTGCTACATTATTCAATTTAATTCTTTTACATAAGTGAGTAACATAGCATCATTATTAGACAATAGGACTTACTCTTCCCTTATCCACCAGCAACCCCCCCCCCCCCCCCCCCCTTCTTCCCAGAGAACATGTTGCATTGCATGGCTTGAAGGTCACATGTCTTGTCAAAATATAATGTTAAATATTAAGCCATTTCACAGCGATTCTTTCAAAAATGATCTGCAATATGGATCCCACTACACATTAGATCAGTAGATGTACACCAATCAGATCGATCATCAATGGGGACATAGAGCACCAAGTTTTATGTTCTTAAATTTGGCAATTCTGTCAAAGGGTGCATGTTAATTTGAAAATTTTAGTACTGCATGAAGAGAATCATTCTAGGGAATAACTCAATACGGAAAATTATAATTGTTTGGATCAATCTGCAACATTTCATGCATCTCCCAATAGGTCAGAGCACTCAAATGGCTTCTTTATTTCACCCTGTTTCTAAATATATATATATATATATATATATATATAGAGAGAGAGAGAGAGAGAGAGAGAGAGAGAGAGAGCATAGTTGTCAATAGTAGTTAGCGGCCGACCCCGAAAATGGTATAGCGGTGTAGCGGGTACGGTGAAGTATTAATTCCACATATATTATACTAACAGTCAAGAAACAAGGCAATACCGCTTTTAGTATTAATGCTCAAACATAAGAAGTCACACAAAATCAAACACATAATTCCACAATCAATGTCAAATACAAGGAACATAAAGGAAGGATCCAAAATTAAACACAACTGAACAATAAAATTGTCAAATAGCCAAGTACAAGAAGTGAACTAATAAAGAAAATCATCATCATCTTCGGATTCTCCATCAAATTCCAACATGGGAGTGGTGTAGCGGGGTAGCAGGTGTAGCGGGTAGAGCTATTGCTGATACACTACGCCGCTACCTTCCGCTACGACCAATGTCGCGTAGCGTCGCGGTTTGTAGCGGCCGACCGCCGCTACCCGCAACGCTAGCGGTTTAGCGGCGCTACGGGGCCGCTACTGACAACCTAGATATAGAGGTAGGATCCTTTGACACCTCATCTTAGAGCCGTTAGATCAAAAAAGATCAACGGCTCTGATTTGTAAGCATGTGACACCGTTGATCTTTTTTAATCTAACGGCTCTCAGATGAGGTGTCAAAGGATCCTACCTCATATATATATATATATATATATATATATATATATCATGTTTCTTTTTTTTTTTACCCTGTTTCTATTGTTGAAAAATACTGGCGTACAAATAGACCCATGTTTTCCAGATCGCATGGTCAGAAACTATCCAATTATGATGACCATCCACCTCTAAAACACTTGTTAGTAATATTTTGCCACTGAACACACTCCTAGAATGCCAAGTAACATTAACTAGTACCAATGAGTCAAATTGAAGAGGAAAGTAATTTGAAATGTGATTAAGCTTGAACTATTAAACAGAAAAGGAAAAAACAGTCAGAAAAACAAGGGACCATGGATCAAATTATGTAGCAACCTTAAAGACATAGACCTAACATACCTTAAGGACGAATTACATACTTTGCATATGAGCATGTGAAAAAAAGCACTTCCCCATGGAACAGAAAAAAAAAAAGGATATCAACTTTGCACAACACATTCTAAAAAAATATTATGGGCTTATCATCCGAAATAAAAAATCATTGGTTTTTCCTTCCGAATAATAGCTCCACTTTTCTTTCACAAGCACTTCATGATATCACGAACAACGAATGAAAAATGGAGGAACAACAAAAAAAACTCACAAAACCACCACTGCCTTCTAGAGCATAATCCCTCATCAGTCGCATAAAAGCACCACCATTGTCATGATACACCACACCAAAAAGCTAGCTCAAAGGATGAGAGTGACCAAGAGCTAGCTCAAAGGGTGAGAGTGCCCAAGGCCTTATACACCCCACATTAGTTGCTGATACAACCAACGTGGGACTATATATCTCAACACGTCCCCTCACAAGAAACATTAGAAACCAAAGGAAAACAAAATTTGCATACGCCTTATCAAACTTCCTTTCACATGCACTTTAGTATGAAGTAAGTAAAGCGCATGACACACAATCAACAAAACCACAGTACCAAAAAATGTCCAGACTCCAGAAACAAAAACAACATTAGTAAAGCCCAGAAGTGAGAACAAGCAATGCTATTCAAAAACATAAAAAATAAAAAACGTAAAAGACACATCCAAAACCATATAAGCATGGAATGAAAATTATAAGAAAAAAAAAAAAAAAAAAAAAAAGATACCATACCCATTATAGAAAAAGTAAATCAGAACATACCCATTATAGAAAAAGCACTAAAAATAGCAACGACAAAAAAAGATTGTCTTTAAAGTTATAAATAAAAGTAGAGTAGTCAAGAATAGGTAACCTGCTACACTGTTGGCAAAACCTTTGCTCCAAACCATTGACAATGACAGTAGGGGATTTGGAGTGCATGCAACAAACTTTATGCCTAGAATAGTAAGCCTTAGCACCACTCAGATCTACTTTACAACCTTCAACCTGACACCTAGGAGGGTGAACCACATTAACCACACCACCCTTTCCCTTCTTTGACCCTAAGGAAGAAGAAGAAGAGACCCCATTATTGGGTTTGGCCTGAGTTGCCACACTCACATCCTCAAAATATATTTTTTGGCCAAACTTCAAGCCATCGAGGGACTCAGTGGAGGAGTTCAGCGGCGAGGAGGAAGAGGACGGTGGTGGTGGTGGTGGTGATTTGGTGACAAAGCTAGAACTCATTGGTTCTAATGAATGGTTATGTATCTGTAGCTACAGAGCTATTTAGATTCCACTCATTTCATTGAGATTATGGGGACATGATGAGTGAAGTGAGGGAAACAGAGAAAAAAGATAGAGAAAAGGAGAGGATTTAAAGTAGTGGTAGGGAGAGAGTAAAGTGGTGTACATAAAGAGTAGTGAAAACTGAAAAGCAAGGACCTGATATTGGGTCAAGTCAGCATGGTACCAGGTACATCGAGAAGTGAGAAGTTAGGGGGACTGGGGCAGCTTATTTTCAATACACGAGTACATATTCCTTTGCTAAAAAAAAAAAATATAAGATATGGATAGAACTAAAAAATATTACTTTTTATCATATTAGATAAATGATATAAGTATTCGATAAAATGGGAGTAATGAAAATATTTTCGAAATTAGGACCCTTATCTCTCCAAAACCAAGGCTGTGAGGAGCAAAGTTATTGCGGATCGGGACATGGAAAATTGGGTGAGAGTGAGGTGAGAGAAAGAAAGAAAAAATTGAGGAGAGAGTAAAAAGAAAAAAAATTAATTAATTAATACATGTGTCAATTTTTGAGTGGAAGAATCACGGTGGTTCGAGAGCATATTAAAATTTTCCGATTGTGAGAGACAATAGAGTTTGAAATTTTTGGGCTTGTTTGATTGTGTTCTGATTTTTTTGTTCTTAAAACTGTTTTGTAAAATAGTTATGAAAATAGTTGTTTTTTATATTTTTTTCTTTTTAAAAGTTAAAAACCAAAATAGAAAACAAAAACAACTCAGACATCTTCTCTAAATTTGATTCTAAAAACAAAAAAAATAGTAATAATTTTCAAAATATTTTTTACAAAACAGATTTTACTAAATGAGCTTTTTAGTTTTTTTATTCTGAAAACTAAAAATCAGTTTTTAAAAACCACAATCAACCGGAGCTTTTATTTTTTTGCTTTACTATGAAGAATGGATTTTTGGCTGTTAAATGATAGCATTTTTTTTTTATAACAATGATAGCATATTTTTGGGAATATAATTTTTAACAACGGTGAAAAATAAAAAAAATTATATTCTATCTTTATATTATGAAATGTTTCTTTTTTATATTTGATTGATTTCATACATGATTTTATATTTAATTATAACATATTTCAAAAATATTATATTAATTAATTGATAAAAATTTGTTTAAATCAATTATAATTAATTAATGGATTTACTACACCAAAAAAAAAATTAATGGATTTACAAATCAATTATAATCAATTGATGGATTTAGACAATATTTCAAATAATGAATTTACACAACTCAGAGTACACAAAGAATCTGAAATTAGTAAGAATTTATAATTATTATTGATTGAGAATAATTATTATAGTAATTATTAATTGTAATAATAATTAAATATTTATTTTATTTATTTAGTACTTGAAGTGAATGAGTATAGAGAAATAAATATTTCATAGTATAGAGAAGGAAAATATTTAGTTTTTGTTTTATAAAAATAGGTATCAACCAACTAAATTACACCACATGGCACAATATAATTGGTTTAGGAGTGTATACCTTTTTCTTTTAAGTTAAACCAAAAAATTAAAAAGAAAAATAATAGAAAGGAGTGTTGCTAAGTGGTTTTCAGGTACCAACTACACCAATTAAGAGAAAAGGTTGGTTTGAACTTAAATGAGTCAAACAATCATGGATTTTTCCAGTTTCATTTAAGGTGTGCAAGATAATATTTCTGAAATGTTTTTTTGATATGGAAAATAAAAATTATTATATATAAATTATAATTAATAAAACCGATCCATTCATCTATTTTAAATTAAAAATATATACTTTTTTTCCAAACACAAAAAAAATATAAAAAAATTATTTCTTTGAAAAACAAGGTTACCGAAATCTAGGGCTGGCAAAATGGGCTGAGCCCGTCGGGCTAGCCCGCCCCGTCCACCAAACAGGGCGGGCTGGGTTGAGTTTTTCAACCCACCAGCCCGCCAAACCCGCCCCGCCAAACCCACCAGCCCGCCGGGCTCGGCCCGCCACGGGACGGGCTAGCCCGCCAAGCCCCCTAAGCCCCCCTTTTTTTTAGGTTACCCAATTGTTATGTAACTTTGTGCCCTAGATTTCTCTGCATGCAAGTGGCTTTTTCGAATTATTGTAGACTGTTCATACAACACTTTCTTACTTGTTTTGTTATTCTGTTTTACCTTGATATGATTTTAATTTTTATTATTATTTCTGGATTGAAAGATGCATATTTATATGTAGATTATTAAACACTGATCTTCTTGATTTTGATAAGCACATTAGGATTTTATGCAGATTTTTATATGTTTTTATGCAAAAAAATTATGTGTTTTTTGCAGAATTTAATTTTTTGTATTTTATTTTTATACTTTTTATATTTTTATATTTGTTTTTATTTTAGGCGGGTTGGCCCGTAGCCACCAACCCACTCATAAAATGGGCCGGGTTACTAAATTCAACTCATTTTGTCAAAACGGACCAGGGCGGGCCAGCCCATTTTAGGCGGGCCAGTGGCGGGCCGGGGCGGGTCGGGGCGGGCTGGCCCGTATTATCAGCCCTACTGAAATCTATTGATCAACGGTACTTACTCTCTTATTGACTTTTGTCATTATTAATGTCTATGAACCCAGATCTTTTCATATGGCATTATTATATTAAATGAAAACGATGATGAGGGAGGGAGGTTTAGGAGGCAACTTTCATTGGGCTTTGCAATCTCTATGATTACACCTTTTGTGCCATACACTCACTAGATAATTAAAGAAAGGATTGTATGATGTATCTCTTATGCGGAAGCTTAAAGTCTGAAAGTGATTTACCGAACAAAATAGTATACCTTACTTCTATTTCGGAACAGGCAAGGAGCATGTCTTTGAGCATGTTTGTGTCCGTACTACTTTTAATTGCGCAATGGACCCTACTTACAGGCTTTCACGAGCCTTTATTTTGTGAAAGAGCTATTTTTTTCCGTTCATTTTTAGTTTAAGTTTATTTTACGCCGGCGTATTAATTGCCATAATAAATAAGGATTTTATAATTTTCATTTAACATGAAAATTCAAATTTTCATACACACCCTTCGATTTCCGTGCTGATATGAGTATTACATATAATTTTTTCTAACACATGGGTCCCACATGTTTTTTATCTCTATAACATAATATTTCAATTCTCCTTCAACATGAGAATTATAAAACCCAATAAATAAAGTAAGGGAAAATATTTTCTCCTACTAAAGACACATAGCATAAATGGGGCCTACAAAATAGTGGAGTGAAAAAAAATTCAAAGCACTTATGCTATGAGTCTTTGGTAGAAGAAAAAAAATTTCCTTTAAAAGGAAAAAAATGTTTTCCATAAATTAATTACTTTTTTTTTCTATTAGCAGGAGATAAATTTTATGTGATTAATGTTTCTTTGAGATAATTTTAGCAGGAGATAAACTGTTTTGAATATAAAATTTGAAAACTGATTTTAAAAGTAAAAGAAGAATAAAACTTGTTTAAGTATAGTTAGATTTAAAGTTAAAAAGAAATTATAGTTTTTTACTAAAATGTCATTGATAAAACTTCATAATTGTAAAATTTCCAATGTAAAGTAATTTAAAATTAAAAAAATTTAATTTAATTATAAAATATCGTTAATAGATTCTCATATTTACGGAATTGTAACCGAAAAAAAAAAAATTGAGAACATCCCTAGTTTGTCTACTTTTTAAGTTTTTTTTAAAAAAAAAAAACAATATAATTTTTCAAAATAATTCTTTCCAATTAGGTTTTTTTTTTTACTTTTTTTTTAAAAAACTCAAAACTATTTTTGAAAATAGGAATTAAATAGGCAAAAAATTAATTTTCTAAAATATAAGAAATATTAATCCTAACTTTATTTACTAATATATACATAAAAGAAAGAAAATTAACCCCTAAAATTAAGATTTCCAATAACTCATAAATAAGTGAGTTTCGTTATTATATCATAATAATTTATTGAAGCCAATCTTTTAGAATACGAATTTTGAAGTGAAGTAAAGGGTGTTTGATAAGAGTTTTCTTTTTCTTTTTTTCTTTTTTATTTTTTTGATTAACTAAGAGTTTTCTTTTCAAATTGTTGAGGAAGTGTGGGTGGGTATCTAATAATATCATATTTGGTAAAAGTTTAAAAAAAAAAATTAACCCAATAAAATAAATTGTTTAGAATTTGTCATTTGTGTGCACTTTATGATGAAAATTACTCTTTTGAAATACCACTTTTAATGTGGTATTCTGGGATTAATGGCTAAGTGAAGAAATATCATTTTCCATTAATATTTTACTTTCAACCAAACATAGATTCAGAAAATTTAACTCAATTTTTCAGGTAATATTTCGACCTACCAAAAAAATTTTTTTTTGACTTTCCTACCGAACTCATTTTTCCACCATATTCCTAGTAATTATATTTTTTTGATAAAAAAAAATTTCTTTACCAAACGCCCCCAAATCAATTTTTTTGGTCACGCTTGAACAGTCCAAATATTTGAAGGAAATAAGGTTTTAATCATTTCTCATTTTAAACGCAGTATAATTAAATAAGTATGTGGTAAAATAATAGAGTTTTATATTTCTCATTCAACATGAGAATTGAATTCTCATGTTATAGAGACAAAAAGCATGTGGGACCCGTATGTTAGAAAAAATTATATGTAGGACCCACGTTGGCACGAAAATCAAAGGATGTGTAGGAATATTCAAATTCTCATATTAAATGAGAATTATAAAACCCAAAATAATATGGGGATTATGAATGTCATGCAACAAAAGTGAATCCCATTTTCATGCAGAGACAACATCGATGGGTCCCATTGGGTTTAAAAAAATAATAATAATAAAGTATTTGAGACACAATTTTTGATGTATCTATAACATGATGGAATGAATTTCCTGTAAGATAACAATTACAAATCCCAAATAATATTAGGAATATATTAACTAGTTAAACTGATTCATCATTATTTGAAAAAAAAAATTGATATCTTTTTACATTTTAAGAATTTTTATTAGGGATAAATTATTTGCCTATTTTTATGTTGCCTACATTTGCCTACCCAAAGTTTCCAAAGTTTGGATGAAGATTTTATATATTAAGATTCAGGTTGTAAATTACACAAATCGATAGAGAGAAATGGAAGGAGAGAGAAAGAGTGTGGGAGACGGTGAGGAGAAAAAAAAGGCTTTATTCTGCAAATTTTCACCGTTAGATAGGATTATAATCTAATGGTGTCAAAAGAGATAGGTAAAAGTAGGAAAAATATTATGATTTTTTATATTTCTCCACTGATTCATCAATTTATTTAAATCGAGTTGGATAATATAAATAACAAAACTCTTTCCACCATATTTTCAACGCAACTACATTTCTAGGTTCATGAATTATTTTTGCACATGACCCAATTTTTTTTAAAGATATTCAAATCGATTCATCGCTTCTCGACTAGTTCGATTCGTGGCAGGTAACAGGATTAAGGCCTTAAATCCCTCCCAAAGACAGTATTGGAGAGGATGGAATACATGTTCTTATCCCTATATGTTCAGTTCCCTGACGCCAATTAAACTACCTTCATTGTCGGATGTAATTTTGACAAAATGGTTAAAATAAGAGTAATGCTTAGCCAAAATTTAAAATTTACATTCATTAATCATCCTATCATAGTGAGATAAACTAGTTCTAAAATTTGGTTATATGCATGACTACATTTTAGATATTTTCAGTTGTTTATTTATCCTCGATAACATTTTGTAATTCCTTTGTTGAATACCACTTCACACATAAATGCCAGAAGCAACTACTTGTCACTGATTGAGTGATTAATATTTTAATATAAATATAAAAAACTTATCACTTTATATTTTTTTATTATGTTGAAGTTTTTTTTTAATGAATTTAAAAATAAAATAAAATTTCAGAGACAATATCCTGAATTCTGTCACTAAATATATAGACATAAATAATATTTTTTGCATCAACTACTTGTCAGTTACACAGGAGTTTCAATAAAATTGTATTGTCTCCCAGTCCCCAGTCTTAAAAGTTTCACCGTGTGGAGCAGCTAGCGAATCGTGTCATACACAAAAGAAACAAGACAAACCACAGAATTTTGATATTCTTTTGGCAGCTATAAATTTAGGATACACATATCTTGACTTTGCATGAATATACTTTAACGGTTAGTGTGTAATGTGTAGTACATATATATAAACCGTTTTATTATAAATTGAGATTAGTAAAGTAGCTCCCAAAACAACGAAACAACGAGAATAGGCCCCATGCCAGTATTGGAAAAAACAAAAACACGGCTGAAAGATTCCGGTCGTATCAAGGTGGACGGCACCTTTTTATAATATTATAAATATTTAATCATGAAAAATTCTCTTAGAAAAGTGCTAAATGATAATAGGATGGAACATGATGTTGATTTGAACTTTCGAGTGATAATTAATTTAAGTAAAGTTTTCTTTTAAAAGATACAAATTTTTTTTTTTTTTTTAAGAAAAAGATAAATATAAAGAGGTGTGAGTTCTTATATTAATAGTGTGGATCATAAAGATAAAATAAATAAAAAATATGAATTTTATCTCTTTGTATCTATTTCTTTCTTAAAAATATTTAAGTTTATATTTTTTAAAATAACACACATTTAAGTTAGTATCTGTTTCATATGCAGAAACATTGTATATTATTAGTTAATAATAAATACTATAAGGTACCAGGTTAGCCTCGCATAGTACACATTAAGATTAAAAAATTCTTCCATTGGATGGCTAGGTTATGGAGTATAGAAATTCGGATATGTCTCCCTCAACCCAAATAAATAAATAAATAGGGTTAGAGTTACAAGAAAAACAGTGTCTCAATTATATACTAATATCTTTAATACTTTTATAATTTTGTGTTAAGTATTTGAATTTATTCTACTGTTAATGTAAGATATTTCACACTGTTAGTCACAATAAATTTTTTTATATTTTTATATGATATACATATGGATATTTTAGCCAAAAACACTGATTTCTTATTTTTAAATTAGTGTAAGAACAACTTATCCCATATATATATATATATATATATATATATATATATATATATATATATATATATATATATATATATATATATATATATATATAGGGAGGGGCAAGATCATCTTACACCAAATTTTAACCATTAATTCTCTACATCTGACGGTTGAGATTTATTAGGTCTCACTCATTAATTAATTTTTATTTCCCAATAAATCTCAACCACTAGATGCACGGAAATTAACGGTTAAAATTTGGTGTAAGATTTATTATTTTTACATCGGTGTAAGTTGATCCTATCCCATATAGAGAATAACATCTATCCTTTTAAAAGATAAACTTATATCCTTTTAGATCCTAACTGTTGATTTCTGTGCATCAACAGTTATAATTTATTAGATCAAAATGATTAATTAATTAATATTAAATTTCGCCCATTAAGTTTGACACAATAGATTATAACCGTTGATGGACAAAAATCAACGATTAGGATCTAAAATGATATAAATTTATATCCTTTAAAAGGATAGATATTTTTCCCAAAGTTTATATATATATATATATATATATATATATATATATATAAGGAAAATAATTTATCCTTTTAAATGACACAACTTATATCATTTCACTCTCACAAAGAGGTGGGACCCATACTTTTATTTTTTTTGTCAACTCTCTCCTCTTCTATCTATCTCTTTCTCTCTCTTAACACGACACAATTTTACATCCTTTAAAATGACACACATTTTTCCCATATATATATATATATATATAGGCAGGATCCTTTGACACCTCATCTCAGAGTTGTTAGATCAAAAAAGATCAACGACTCTGATTTTTAAGCATGTGACACCATTAATCTTTTTTTATCTAACGACTATCAGATGAGATGTTTAAGGATCCTACCTCATATATATATATATAGAGAAAGAAAGTTTTGTCCAGTCACATACTTATAACTATGTACTACGAAAAGTAGATAATTATAATATTAAAGTTATATATAATTTTTTTTTTTACTTTTGAAGTCTGCCGAGAAGTTTCTGAAGAGAGAGAAATTAGTACAACTTTTATATTATAATTACATACTCCCTGTAGTATAAAGTTATACGTGTGTGATCGGACAAAATCTTATATTTAGTGACCAGGACAAATAATAAAGCCCCCCCCCACACACACATATATATATATGCTTGTATATATACATATATATGGTTCATTTTTTCTGCAATCAATGTAGATATTGAGCCCAAAACGACGTCTTTTTAGGTGAAAATCAAGGTATTTTTGTAATTATAATTTATTTCAGGTTATAATAATCTTTCTCATTATAATTTATTAATCTGTCAACCCAAAACGACGTCATTTTTTGGGAGTAAATGTAGATAATTTATCTACATTCACTGTAGAAATGTTAAAGCCATATATATATATATATATATATATATATATATATATATATATATATATATATATATATAAAGGATTTCTCCAGGCTCAAAATAATGTCGTTTTGGGACGGAAATCAAGGTGTTTTTGTAATTATAATATATTAAGGTGTCAAAGTTTAAATTTGACATCAATGTCAAAGGATCATATAATATATATATATATATATAGGCCGGATCCTTTACACCGGTGTCAAATTTCAAATTTGACACCTCATGTGATAGCCGTTAGATCAAAAAAGATCAACTGACTCTGATTTGTAAGCATGTGACAAATATTGATCTTTTTTTGATCTAACGGCTATCAGATGAGGTGTCAAATTTGAAATTTGACACCAGTGTCAAAGGATCCTGCCTCATATATATATATATATATATATATATATATATATATATATATATATATATATATATATACAGAAAAATATTTCTACATGCACTTTAGATAAGCTTGTCTACAACTACCCTTTTTTAACTAAGTATGGCACGTCATACATTGAAATTGCATTTTGTCTCTCCGTCACAGCAGCGAGGAAAGAGAAAAAAAGAACAACTTTATTGTTATAACTAAATATGACCGGTCATACTTAGTTAAAAAGGGTAGCTGTAGACAACCTTATCTAAAGTGGCTGTAGAAATGTTTCCCCCATATATATATATATATATATATATATATATATATATATATATATATATATATATATATATATGCTGCAATCAAATACTTGCCATATATATATTTGAAAGCATTAAATGCAGGGAATCATAACCATACACATGTCATTGTTGTACTTAAAGCGGCTTACATTTCTGCAGCTGTTGTACGTGCAACAATCAAATACTTGCAATATATATATTTGAAAGCATTAAATACAGGGAATTATAACCATACACACCTGTCGTTGCTGTATGCAAAGCGGCTGCCGAAATGATTTTACCATATATACATGGGAAAATTATTTCTACAGCTGCTTTATATAAGGTTATCTACAACTACCCTTTTTAACTAAGTACGACCGGTTGTACTTAGTTATAACAATAAAACTGCTTTTTTTTCTCTCCTCAGACACTGTCGGCTGACGTGGTGGAGAGAGAAAATGCACTTTAAATGTACGACCGGTCGTACTTAGTTAAAAAGGTAGCTGTAGATAACCTTATAAAGTTGCCGCAGAAATGTTTTCCATATATATATATATATATATATATATATATATATATAGGTAGGTAGGATCCTTTGACACCGGTGTCAAATTTGAAGTTTGACATCTCATCTGAGAGCCGTTAGATCAAAAAAGATTAATGGTGTCACATGCTTACAAATCAGTGTCGTTGCTCTTTTTTGATCTAATGGCTCTCAGATCCGGTGTCAAACTTCAAATTTGACACCGGTATATATATATATATATATATATATATATATATATATATATATATATATAATTAAACCAAACCTCACAGAAAGAAATTGAATTAAACGAGCGGTTTGATTTGAATTGATTGGTTTCATCAAGTTTGATTGTTTTAACACATCTAATCCCCTTTCCTTGTCAAACCAAGAAACTGCTACTTCAGTCAACAGGTCTAGGGAATATATGATGTCAAGCTGCTATATAACTAATATAAGTGGATTTTAAAGTCTTTCCTAACTACTAATACATCATCTTCTCAATAAATGCAACACGACAAATAATTTTAAATATCAATCAACTACATTTGGCAGCTCCAATCGTTGAGAAGTTCATGTTTGGTATTTGCTGATAATAAATTGGCAAAGTAGGATCTCATGAAAATTTGGTATACATATTGGTTTTTTTATGGGGTGTTTGTCAGAAATTTTTTAATACTGTGAATGTACCGAATTTGGTACATCCGTTCATTAAAACGGATAAATGTTTTTCATTTTAACCTTTATTTTTTATTTCTCCTCTGTATCTTAAAAACTTTTATGATTTAGTAAAGGTGCAATTACCACAAGTGTACCGAAAGTTTGCTCCTGTTTGTCATATTTAAGAATCTAGATATTTGGATGCAGTGATGTTAGTTTTAAAATATTTGTAACAAAAATAAGGGACAATCATAATAAAACGAACTTATTTTTATGCTGTATTTGCTTTTCTGTGTTTTTACCTTTTCTATCAGCATACCCGACATAACGTTTCCTAGGACATTTCAAAGTAGACTATTGTTAGCTTCATCACGCAAGAGCCCTCTTGGCTTGAAGCGTAGATTATCACGCAAGAACTCTCTTGGCTTGAAATGTGGATTATGCAGCAGGCCCAATATTTAGTTTACTTTTTTTGTGCTTCCACTTTAAAGTGGGGGCGACGAGGATCGAACCAGGTTCTAATACCAAGGTCTTATAAACTCCACATTAGTTGCTTTTCAACCAATGTGAGACTATATATCTCAATAAAAGCAAAACGACAATACTAAGCTGAACTGATACAAAAGCTCTCTATATGAAAATTATTATGATTTGTTGTTTAAATAATGCAAAAGTAGCACACTCATCTAATATGTACTAATTTATTGAGTTTGCACTTGTAGGACAACAAGAGTACTTTACATCCCATAACAAAATTGTATGGTGTGGTTTGACTCTCTTACAAGGAGTAAGATTTGATGACAGAGTGTAATACTGCAAATTTTTTTTTTCGGTAGGTGTATAACTGCAATTAATTACTTATGTTTAAAGCTATTACATTATGCGCTTGGAGAGCTAACTTATCTTAGAAGGGAAGAAGGAAATTCCTGACCCATCAGAAATTGAAACCTCAACATCTTCAGGACTTTGTTGTTTATCATTATTGGCTGTATTGTCCAAATTCTGAGTATTCAAGATGCTATTACTTGTCTTCTGTTGTTGATCAAACATCTTCTTTAGCTGCTTACCTTGTTCCTCAATCCGCAACTGTAATTTTCTCTGAATCTGGATCAAGAAAATAAATCAAAAGAAACATTAAGTAAGAGAACAGTATGAAGAGAATGCAACTATGAAGTGCAAAGTATGAACCTGCAATATTTGGAGAACACTAAGTTAAAGTAGCCAAAAATTCATACAAGAAAAAAGAAAAGCAAGAATATACCTCCAGCTGTTCATGAAGACGCCTCTGAACATCTAGCTGCAGCTGAAGTGCCTCTCTAATTTGCAAGCCACTACAAATCAGGAACAAGAAATTTAATTGATTTTGGAAATTATAGAATCATGAAATTGACATAGGCAGAGGAAATGGCGTTACGTTTTGACATCAAGATGCACATTCTCTACATGGCTTCTTTTGTCAGATTTCCCTGAAAGGGGATATAATAGTTTGTTTAGATCCATTATGGAAAGTGAACATGCTAATTTGAAAGTGAATAAAAACAGTAAGGGCATCCTAAGATATTTTCACCACAACTTTCATGTATGTATATCACCTATCTAATTGTGAAGACATTAATAACTGAACCTCAACTTCTGCATTGCCTAGCAGTATATCATAAGCATTTGTTCACCATTGAGGATGTGAATGCTGTCAAATTCAAGAACCAAGAAATGTACTTGGCATAATATAGAAACAACTCTGAAACTATGCTAAGAACTTACCCTGAGTTGACTCTGGCATGTATTTTGCAATTCTATATTTCTGCAAATGACTTTTAACATGGAAGATGGTCAATCCATCTGATTCCATCAGCCTTAATATAGCTTTTGGTGTTGCCTCTGCAATCAAGCAATCAAAAAGACTATTAGATGTTATCCAGATATTTTTGCGATAGATGAATTAAGCAAGTTAAAAGAGGGCGAGCCTCGAGCAATAGTAAAACTGCTCCTTTGTGTCCCAAAGGTTATACGGTTCGAATACAGGAAACAACATCTTTGTAAATATGCAAAGATAAGGTTGCATACAAGAATTGCCCTCACCCCACCATTGCTAGTTTTGTTATGAATTTAGCAAGTTACTCACTCTCAGCACCTCCAAGGCGATTCACGCACTCAATAAACTTCTCATGAAGATCCTGAGTCCATCTTATACGTGTTTTACTTGAGACTACTGGCCCATTAGAAGCAGGGTTTCTAGGAGTGGTTGACACACTTCCTGCTGAGAGTGTTGGAGACAGCTTTTCTTTCTGAGAAGAGAAGCTCACTTGTGCAACAGGTAAATTGTATGGGCCACAAGGAACCTGCAAGACAGAAAGATGCAATAAATATAGGCCAATCAATGAATAGACAATTGACACAATAAACATGGGGTTTGCAAAAATACTTACTGAGTGATCCTGATTTCCTTTACAAGGAATTGATGGGTTCCTATCATCAATGAACAATTTATGTTGTTCAATTGGAAGAAAACTGCCCCCAGAAAAATTCCCAGATGGAGTTTTATTAGATTTTTCAGGAGACCTACAACATTGATCACTACTCAATTGAGATTTCAGCATTGCTTGCAAGGGATTTGACAACTCAAAGTTGGGGCTAGGTTGGTTTGCTGAATCCAAGAAAAGGTTTTCCCTGGTAGATTGATACAAAGGGAATTCCAAATCATTAATCTTAGAGAATTGAGATGTCAAAGAAGGATTACCAACTTGGCAATCATATTGTGGGAAACCCATGCAGATTTCTGTTGCATAAAAGGCAGAAGCTGGTGACTCAAAACGGCTGATAATTGTACTAGATGATTTGTTTGAGCCTATATATGGTGATTGTTCCACTCCACCACAGGCCATGGCTAGTGGCTGATTACAATTTCCCATATTTGAAACCTGTCTAATATCAAAATATTGACAAGAACGGTTGCCAAACTCAGAATTGAAATCACCTCTTAGTTCATGGCTTTGTTGAAGCCGTCCAAGACAATCAATCCTGTTCTCATTCATTTAGAGGCACCCCCAATATGCCCTCAAACTTTGAACTAGGATGGCAAGCAGAATTGCAAGAAAAAGGTTCAATTTTCTCGGGTACCCTACATAACTCTGCTAAAGTTTCATCCTTATTAAGGAGCAGAAAATAGAAAGGGCAAGGAAAGAAGAAAAGAAGAACCAGAACAAGATCAACAAGAAGATTGGAAAGTTAAGAACAGTAATGCTAAATTCGAGTCCTTATGGGATAAAGTTCTCTCTGATATTCCTGAAGGCTTCAGGAATAAGATTTGAATCTAATTTTTTTAAAATGCAACCATGCAAGGTCATTAGTTATTATTCTTGAAAAAGGATAGGAATGAACAGTGATCTATTGACACAACCGAAGTACAGAACACTGAAAAGAACAAAGCCCTACAAACAAACAAATAGTTTTGTCTAATGTTGTCTTTACGTGAATTCAAACGAAGTGGAAAAGAATCAGAGGAAATATGAAAGCTAAAGCAACCAAACTTGAATGAGTCAAAATAAGAGGTTGAAAACTGCCCCCAAACTATTACTACATACTAATTGATCATGTTAAAATTGTAGAATATTTTTTATGAGCATCTATAGTTTAAATAATTAAATGTTAGATAGGGATGCTGGCATAAATTCACAAATAATAGGTCTGCAATTATTCTTATAATGGATTCCGAAGAAATAACTTTAGCCACCAATACAGATGATAAATATATGCATAGATAGCCAAATCTTCCTTTCCCAAAACAAGAAAATATATTATAAACTTCAAATACTGGCATAAATTCACAAATAATAGGTCTGCAATTATTCTTATAATGGATTCCGATGAAATAACTTTAACCACCAATACAGATGATAAATATATGAATAGATAGCCAAATCTTCCTTTCCCAAACAAGAAAATATATTATAAACTTCAAAATCTTGTTCCATTGCCTGACACTGCATCTTGCAAAGTGGGGTATCAAAAATTACCAGAAAAGTGTAACTAACTTTATATTCATCTTAAAAGCACAAACAAACTTTATCTACAGAATTCCCCATAGTGTTCAGTAACATTAATGGGCTTCCCATTACCAAAAGGTAAAATGAAATACGCATATTCAACGCATTCAGACACAATGTGAGTTGGCTCTTGTAATATATTTTTTTGGGTTTTATAATTCTTATGTTGAAGGAGTATTGAGATAAAAAGTATGTGGAACCCATGTATTAGAAAAAATTATATGTAAGACCCATGTCAGCACGGAAATCGAAGGATGTGTAAAAAAATTGTAATTCTCATGTTGAATGAAAATTATAAAACCCATTTTTTTTTTGCCAAAATAGGAGTGGCAAAACAAGTCGGCAGGTAGAGGCATCTCTTGTCAAGTTTGACCAGGGGATTAAACTTTTCAACCCATACATGACTCATTTTTGGTCGCGGGTCAAAAATTAAAACACGGATATGACTCGCGGGTCATATTAGTTAATCCATACAAATTTAAAATTTGATTTTTTATAAGAAATTAAAAATAAAAGAAAAAAGTAAATAAAATATGCGGATTAAAAATAAAGAAAATTTCAATTATTTATTTATTTTTTCAATAACAAACTTTGCAAGGCTAATCTCACTGGGCTGCCTACCTTATCGTACGCCATGAGAATAAATTATGTAGAAATACCCAATGTAGCATCTGTCCTTGTTACTGCAATCTAATTGTTTAATAAGCTAAGCACTCTAATCATTTAGTTCGAATAAATTTTAGCGGAAAAAAACAATCTAACCAAACAAAACAAGCTGGATAAAATTATCAGGCATTTTAATTAGGTCGGTTTTAATATGACGAAGCATTAGAAAACATGA